>CAJNJA010095696.1:48908-82865 GCA_905231915.1 Symbiodinium necroappetens
CGCCAAAGAGGGGACGTGTTTAAGATATCGCGAGCAGCAAACGAACCCTACCCCAGACCCTGCGGTTCCGTGCCGTCACATGCGAACCAATTAGTTTGTGCGTTTTCAACCCTTCCCTAGACCCGCGCGTTTCGTGTCAAATTAGTTTTAATTTTGGCGTATTCACCTCCGGTTTCGTGTCGTTAAGTGCGACAAATCTAGTTTTTGCGTACGAGACCTGAGGTGTGGCGGCGTGAAGTGCGGATACGTGGGTTTTTGCGTACCAAACAGGATGCTGTGTTGGCCTTACACGTTTTACAGCGAGCCTTAAACCCGGTGGCCTACGTCCAAAGGAAGACCCTAAAGCATTTCCCCCAAGTACTGTTGCGATTCAAGCTTTTCCACAGGCAAGGGTGTTCCATATCTCTTACAATGAGTCACGCCTCCAGCACATAGAACCCTATGTAAATGACGAAGAGCATGCACCGCACCACAGCAGGAGACACGCGCAGCGAGCATCCCGTGCGAATAGCGGATGCACGGACCAGATTTGCACCACGTGCCGTTAATAACAGGATGCGGGGAGTCGGCAAAAGTGTGCATAACGTGATTTCACAACCGAAGCTCACCTGGCCATAGTTGCAGCTGCTTTGGGAAGCAGAAAAGCCAACAAAAAAATTGGAATTAGTCCTCGCACCCCAACTAAGTGCCAATACTATTCCTGAGAGTTCCTTGGTACAGTTGTCGTAGTATAGAACAACAGCAAAGCCACATTCTAGCTGTGAAGGCCCCTCGGCCCTACAGCCCTGAGTCCGAAAGCCAAGACTCTGACAACTGGCCTTGCGAAGCAACCTTTGCTTTCCGAATTTCGATGCTGACCCCAAAGGGCCTTCGAAGACATGGAAAAGAAGGGAAGGTCGGTTTGGGGTTTTGGTGTCGTCCTAAACCGCCGCCGCTTGCAGCAAGAACCTGGCCTGGCACGTTCGACAGCAACTTTTTGGAATTTCTTTGATGGAAGATGGGGAGGGGGGGCGAGGGAACGGCCGGAATATGAACGACGCGGCTTTTCGCACACTCTGTCCCCGCACCCTCGGTATCCCTCAGCTCCATAGTTTTCCCCACCCTAGCATAGCTGCACCCCAGACCCGTCCTTTGTACCCCCAAACAGCTACACCCGCGGCACCCACACGCAGACGTGTGAGACACTGACAGCTCGATTAGGTGTGGATGGGATGCGGTTGGCAATTTGATTGAATCAGCCCTTGGTGGCACAGCTGCTTCCTCGTGTGCCGCGCCAGGCGTTCGATGCATATATCTCTGTGCTCAAGGCGACGTGCAACCACAGGAACTGCAGATATGCTGCTTGTGTTCTTTGCTCAGGTGCTGAAGCTGCGATCGCCCAATACTCCTCCCAGCGACGAGCCGCATTGCTGAAGCATCTGAAGCATTCTGAAACGGCATGCTGCAGAGGACACCACGGAATAAATGTGTGCACAGGAGCGTGTCCGAGCATGAAGTGTAAAGTCGTAAGATTCACGGTCACTGTGTTTCGGCAGCAGTGCGCCATTTGCGCCATGTGGGGATGAGGCACTGCGAGCGCATCCGGCAAAAGCTGCGCGAATGGCCGAGTTGGATCAGCAGCACATGGAAAGAAATGCCTGTGTTGAAGCTGACCTGATAACGGATGTTTCCTCTTGAGTCTTGACCTCGAGGCTCATCGAGAGCGAAGCTGCGCGGTATCACCCTGTCGTGTCTTCTCAGCTGAGGCGCCGCTCTTGATGGCAAGCGCAGCGACAGGGAAGAGACTCGGAGTGGTGGCTATCCTTAGGCGTGATGCAGACAGACCATCAATGTACGAGCTTATGCCAGCGATGCCTCCCCGAAAGTTTGGTGATGGCACATGGTGATACCATCCAGTAGCTCCTGTCAATCAACCATGGCGCCTGAAAAGCGATTTTGCCTGTGGGAGAAGTCAGTCAGATCGACAAGCTGGCACGTAGCCAGTCCCGCCGCCTAGCTTGCCTTAGAAGCACAAGGTGTGCAAGCTGACAAGCCGCTAAAAAAAATTGGTTTGAAATTCACACGGTGAAGAGCCATTTTGGCTCAGCACATGGTACGGGTGCCTGGAGGAATAGCAGGCACAGCGGGTTCCCATGCAGACAGCAGCTTGTCCTTAGCAGACTTGTTACTGCCCAGTGGCGATCTTCATGCCCCGCGAAGAGATTCGCAGCTTCAGGAAACCCCGGCCCGGCGCTGCGACCAGAAGAGCCCTCAAGGCTGGCCCGAAACGCCACGGCCGAAGCCAACACACCCTTCTCGCTTGAGCCCGGCCCAGTCAGGATCCGGTGACAGTGGTGACGGGTGGACGCAGTCCTCCTCGCCAACCGAGGCTGCTTGGAACGCCAGGCAGTGCAAGGAAAGAAGGCACAGCATGCTGCAGTTTGCCTTGGTTTCAAGGCATGGCGTTTTGCTTCGCCGAGGTTTACGACATCGGTGCTGATTCAGAGGACGACATTGGTCACATTTCTTCGGCAGTGCGTGCGCTCGACGTTGAAGGCTGGGGCTGGGGGCCTGAACCAGGGCATCCGTGGCTATGGCCTGCCTTCCAGGTGATTATGCTCCATGGCACGAGAGGTGCCAGCCGGATGCTGGTCAATGAGCATGCAGGCTCCAGTTCGTTTGGCAACTTGTCCTTCGAAGGTCACCATGTTCCTCACGGAAGGGCGCTAAGTATGATGTGTCCACCGCCCGTCGCTCAGCCTTGCTCTTCTTTTTGCCACGCTGCCACACAAAGGAGAAGCATGATTTCTCAGCCAAGGCTGCCTCCAGTTGCAATGCAGCGGAGGGTCTCACGGCCTCCAGCAAGGCCTGGCAAAGCAAATGCATTAAGGGAGCATCAATGCAGTTCGTGGGGAAGGCCGAAGACCAAGCTGACGCTTGGAATGTCGAGGCATCTCAGAACTCTTTTGATTACTATCCTGCGGATCCTCGCGGCCCAGCACTCATCGCAGGACTGGGATTCCCACCTTGCCCAGCTGCGCGAGGCGGGCCGGCAGCCGGGTGAGAGGAGAGACACACACACACACGCATGATCAAAGTAAGTACAACAAAATGATTGAAATACATTGAGATCAATATCTGTCAGTGGTAGACGCCACTGGACACCTCGAACGATGGAAAAACCAAAAGGCCGTCCACAGACTCCGAACATGTTGCCCAAATGACCGGCAAATCAAAAATCAACAGAGGAGTCGGGCATCGGGTCCTGGCTCTGACAAACCTTCGGAAAAACCAAGCAATTTGCAATCGCCAGGGTCGCTGCATCTCGATTTTGCGCTTGTGCAGTGAACCGACACTCGAACTTGAAGCTTCCACGTCCACGGCGTTGTTGGAGTTTGTGGGCTTCCGGGTATGTTGGGAATTAGCAGCTGCCGTGAGCATCAGACCTGTTCTAGCACACTGCGGCTTGTGCTTTGGTGTCCAAGATTTGAGAGCTATCGCTGTTGTTCGTGCGTGCTTGCGAACATGGAGCTCAGATTTCGCTGATTTTCTCGGGCAGGTTGCCACCCCCTGCAGAGCTTCTCCCAATGCAAATCTTAAGGCCAGAACAAACGCCTTGTCCGCTACCATTCATGGGGAGTAGCTCAGGTGGCAGATACTGTGAGAGCGGAACTACAGGCATGAAAGTCTTCACTGTGGATGCTAGCTATGCTAGCTACATTAGCCGCTGTTCCAGGCAGACGTGGAGCTTCTGGTCCAAGAGGCAATGGATGAAATGCGATCATGGCTTTCACAGGACCCTACAGCACCGCAAGGGCAAGGGAAAGCTGTCTCTCAGCCACTGCTTTCGGGCTGAATTGCAGGAAATCGCCTTTGCCAGACGAAACCTCGAAGAGGACCGAAAGCATGGTCGTGTAAATTCACCGACGAGCAAGTGCCAATGATTTCTCCATCGCATGTCGTAGTCAGATCTCGGTAGCCGAGGAATCCGTGACTTGTCTGTGCATGAAGGGGCACGCTTTTGTTGGCCTGAAGCGAGGTTCACGCAGATAAACCTCAACCTCAGGCCAACGACGAGGCAGACGCTGCACAAGAAACAAGAGTTACCAGTAGCCTTCAATGCAGCAAACCAAAACATTTTCCTGTCAGGTCGAGCTGTTGAAACAACGTGTGGAGGAGCAGGGGCTCACGCTGGAGAAGCTGAAGGTGCACCTGAACAGCTCGCAGCTCTCCAACAGCACCCGCATGTTGCATCTCGGTCAGCTTGCAAGGAAGGCAATGATTTGGAGAAGCTGCGGAAGGACTTGCAGGATCAAGCAAGGATCATCAGAAAGCCCGCCCGCTCCTGCTTCGTGCACCTTCTTCAAGCTTCTGCCGCGCAAAACCTCTTGTCAGATTGGACGATGCTGCCAGCAGCACGGATGCGCGTTCGAGCACCACATCATCGGAGCGTGTCCTCGAGGTGCAAAGTGAGATGTCCAATCGAAGAATTTCGGAAAGTCTCGGACGGAAGGCTCGAGCAGTGGCTGAAGAAAGGAAATGGCGGCTGCGGCTGGAAACCTTCGAGTCCAGTGTTGCAAGGCCCGCTTACAAAACAAACAGAGGTCTAACAGCCTTCCGGTCAGACAGGACGTCGCATGGCCATGTGCAGCGCAAAGCCAAACCCGTCACCCGATCTCAAGACTCCGGACCCACAGCCTGTGTAAACAGGATGCATAATCGCAATCCTGGGCTGGCAGTAAATAGTCCCTGGCCCGTTACTTGCCAGGAGTGTGGAGCAGCTCGAAAGCTGCAATCAAAGGATATTGGAACTGCAGGAGCGCACTGCGGCCAACGAAGCAGACCTTCAGCGAGGCCGCTCCCGACAATTGCTGCATGTTTGTGTGTGGTTGTGTGTTGGTTGGTTGGCTGACTGCCCTGGTACGAAGGGTATCCAGGAAAGTTGAATTGTGTTGTCGATTGTCAGCGTGTGGCCGCATGTCAGCAAACTTCGCCGTGCCGACGCATGTGGCCATTCGTGAAGCATGAGCAAACCAGCACCTTCCACCGCATTGCCCACACAGATGGACGGACGCCTCTAGAGGGGCGCAACAGCATGGAGCTGCCAGCTGCACTTGCAGTGCAGCACCGTCGTCCGGTTGGACGAAATTCGGATTCACTTCAATCCCTGTCCACTGCCTGCGTCGTGGACCGCGGACCTCCGTGAAAGCTTCATGGCATGTCAAGAAAGGATAGATAGATCCCTGCGGATTCCTGCATGACGTGTATCATAATTTCGGCAGAAGACAGTACCAGCTCAAGTTGATGGGGCTGCGGAACATAAACAAATGTGATGGGCTCTATGATGAGCAAGAATCTATTTGGCCAGGGCCTGTCAACAGGTGGACGGACAACAGGAAGCGGCTACTGTTTCGATCCGATCGAGTGAACTGCATCGGATGCCTACGTAGAGTTGGTGGGTTACAGCATGTTGGCGGGAGGAGATTGGAAAATACCGGTTTTAGGCTTAGGTCGGAGGAGCATGTCGTTGTATGATGCTGCATTTGACGCTGGCATCTTCGCACGAGCTTACTGTGTGGTTACCGAGTGGAAGGTTCATATGTGATGCACTCACCACGGGGGGTCGGCGGGTCAGCAAGCTTCTGCTCACTCAGGCTCACAAGAGTCAAAGGCAATCATGCAGCACGCGTTTGCATGCGCACATGACTTGCAGGCCTTTGCTCAAGCCAGTCTGCAGAGAGACAATGCGCTGAAACTACAAAAGATGTGGGTCTGCTGCGAGTGTCTGCCGACAAGCAGGACAGCCAGCTACATGCCCGTGGCCGCTTTGCTTGCTGCCGCTCTCAAGTTTGCTAGGCCGAGGACATGAAGCAACTGGAAAGGCAAGTGCGACGCCTGACTGCTGAGCTGGCGGCTGCGCAGGCTCGTGGCCCTCTCAATAGGATCATTTTCCTCACCAGCAAAAGACTTCCATCTCCCCCCTACCATACTCATGACTCGTAACGGTGAACGTTGTTCTCGACGAGGACGCATCGAATGTGGCTGTGAAGCTCGCGAACGGTCAAAAAGATCTTGTGGGTGCTTTGGAAGAAACGTCAAGGGAACTTGCCTCTACGCAGAGGCAGCAGAAAGAGGAGATGCTATCTTTCGGAACAAGATTACAAGAAGCCCTTGCTGGTGTGGCCGCCTGCAAGACCGAAACGATGGCAGCACAAAGCCGGATGGATGCTGTGGCACAGCAAACCGAAGACACCTACAAGCAGGTTTTCAAATCCGCCCACCAGATGTCCATGAACGAAGAAAGGCTTCATGATGCCATGGAGGACCCGTCATTGCCGCGACAACTGTAATCCTTGGAGACTTCCTAGCTGGTGGCGAGCAGCCTTTATAGTCCTCAAATCTGCAGCCATGACGAGGAGATGCGAGCTCAATCCCAGCAACTTGAGTCCGTGCAACCCCGCCTCAAGATCCATGAGGATTCTGTCAGGCTTCTCGAAGATCAGTACAGTGACTTAGCAGAGATGTGAGGTGAGAAAAAGGATTCTGGATTTTGGGGCGAACGTGCTTGTAAGCTGGTGAAGGTTGAGCATTCTGCAAATGCTTGCAACATCGAGGTCAGCAGGAGTCGAAATTCTCATCCATGCATCTCGCTGTTGGACGGAGAATGGAGAAGCTTGAGCGAGAGGAGCCTTGGCCAATCCTTCTATCCTTTGCCACAGACACATTTCAAGTGAGACCTGCTGTATTCCACGTTTCTTCAGGTGTCAACCACTGAGACGGAGCTGTCCACCATGCAAAGCTGTTTGGAGGAGCACAATGCCTTTCGACTCCGCAAGCAAGCAGGAGGAGACTATGGAAGCATTGTTCAAGCAGTGTGCGGGTCCGTTCCTGCTCAGGCTCACTTGTGCAGCTTGGACAAGCAGCGCTTGTCATTGGCTGCCAAAGCAGCGCTGCAGGACACCTGGGCATTGATTGGACCCAGGTCAATGAGAACACCATCTCACCGACAATGTTACCAGGGTCCGATATTGCGCCAGGAGGAGCATATTCAGAAGATGTGGGCAGCCGTCGAAGGCCTAGAAAACCAGGCGAGCAGGACAACTGCAATCTGCAACTATATTTTGACAAAGATCTATCTAACTACGACGCTCGTCGGTGTGCCGGCTCGCACGTTGGTCCTGCATTGGCAGTCTGTCTTTGACAATATATACGTACTCTCGACTGCAACAACTTTTCCGCAGGTGCACTCCGACCACAAAGAGCTGTTCCAAGTGTCGAGGTACGCTAAAGAGCAGGGCTTCGACCTCAGCAGCGAGCCCGTGTGACATCGCATGTTAGATATGTCAGGGGTAAGCTCAGCTGACTCTGCCCGGCGTCAGAATTGTCCATGGACCTGCTCGTGTGATCCGCAAATGCGGGCGGGCTGTCTTTCTACATAGCTTTGACAAATGACCGGGCTTGGCTGCGGCTGCCTTCCGGCATAAACTAAGGTCAGGGCCTGGAAGATCTTCGGACAGAAGTGCAAGCACAATCCAAGGACTCCAGCGAGGACGTCAGTGATTCAGCAGTCCAAGCCCGCTTGAGGCAGCTTTGGCCTTGGACGGCAAGCTCGGGGCATTGCAGTGCGAGAGCACAAGAGTGCTGGACTGCCGCTAGAATCGCTAGAAACTGAACAGATGCTGTGCCCGTGAGCAGTTGGGCTCAGCTTTGCATGCAGGATGAAAGTCGCGAGCAAGTTAAAAGCGCTTTGTCGGAGAGACAGGCCGAGGCACGTTGTCGGGCAGCCGACTTTCTGCGCAATGTTCGGCTCACATGCGAGATTTCGATCACACAAACATCTCCAGGACTCTGAGAAGCTGCAGAAGATCTGCCAAAGCCTTGAACGAAGGTCTTCAGACTTCTTGAGACATCCTTTGCTCGCAATTACGCGAACTGCCGCACTCTGAAGCAGCCCAGCTATGATTGCTAGCAACATGGCTGGCGCCCTGACAACCCAGCCAGAAGTGTAGAGGGGTCTAAAGTACAGTACCGGGCACTCGCGAATCCGGCACTCTCTCCACTGGGCCATTGCAAGCGAGAAGTTTGAGAGCTCGAGGCTTCATGCCCGCTGCAGCGGAGGTTGCAGTTTCCTTGCCGACTCCGAACCAAACTTGCACAAGTAGAAGTCTAGGTAGTAGGCTCCAAATACTGCACGCCGTGCTTTCTTAAACCGTGTTTCAGAGCTGAAAAATATGGAGGACACAAAACGGTATCTGCACACGAGGATCTCAGCTGGGTTATCTTTCTCTCTCTCCCTCTCCTCCTGCTGACTGCGGGCTGCTTCCTTGCTTTCTGACACTTGCCCTGTACTTGTCCTCCTTTGCACTGGTGACCGTCCTTGGGTCCGAACTGTCTTCCTTGCCTTGCACTGCCTTTGCCTTGTCTGCACTGCGATTGACTTGCCCTTGTCCTTCCTGTTGGCTTGTGTGTCATGGAGCGAGGCCGTACTAGAGAACGCAAACCTAAGCCTGATGACCGCGCCCCTCCCACCCAACCGCCCCCCAAACCTGCTGAATTACCTCGAACACAACTTCCACCAGTCTCCAATCACCACCAGATTCTCGAACAGAGGCCCCAACAACGAGTAGATTCGTCAGATACCGACATTCAGAAACAGGCTCCCGAAGCAAAGAAGATCAAGCTCGAGCCAAAGGAATCAGCAACTCAAGAAGATTCCCCTATGGAACCACCGGGCCCGCATGAGACCTCTAATGCTCACCAGGTTTTTGACCTGACCCAAGACGACGACGATGAGCTTAAAGCCTGCACTGAGGTCCAAACTGGCGCCAAAGCCTCTCTAGGAGAAGCGGCCCCACAGCTGGGACAGCAGAACAACACGGGTGTCTTCGCAACTCTGCCCCGCAGCTCAGGCCAAGAGACGCCAGAGTGGCTTAAAGGACTTACTGAGTCTCTCAACGGGTTGCATTTAAAGAGTGATCGAACGCACGAGTATTGTGTCCAGTTGGGTAGCAGCGTAGCACAACATGACACCCGCATTGCACATCTCGAAGCCACTGCCAAAGAACAACTTGATAACCACGAAGCAGCCCTTGATCGCATTACCGCACTTGAGAAAGCAGTCGTGGAACTTGATCGTAAATCCAGATCTATTACTCCACCGAGAGCCCCAGACACTCCCCGAGGCAGTAGACTTGGCAACATCAGCCCGCGCAGCCCTCGAAGCAACCCTGGTGCTTTCCCCAGCGAAAACCCACGTGATCCGGAACAGGACCTTTGTTTGGTTGTCGGGGGCTGGTCAGATGCCAGAGTTTCCGAGGCAGAGCAAGAGGTGAAGAACTTGTTTGAGGCTGCTGGGATGAGCAATCATCTAGCAAGCATGTCTGGCCCCGCTGGTAGAACCAATTTCTTGAGGGTGACTCTGAACTTTCAAGGAATCCAAGATCTAGTCCGTAAACGACAACTCCAAACCAGAGTGCTCGACAAACTCAAACAAATGAAGAGCAAGAGCGGCATCGAGGGTCAAGATAACTGCAATCTTTGGGTTACCAAAGATCGCTCCATCGAGGAACGCATTAGAATCAGAGCTCTTGTCTTGACCAAGAATTTTTATGAGAAGTTGCCCCAGCCCACCGAGCCAGCGCAGTGCCGACCACCTCCCGAAATCGTCTGGCGGGGACAAGTTTTTGTCGGACAGCGCAGAATGCTTAAGAACATGGATAACGGACAGGAGCCCACCGCCAACGACCAGGTTGTCGAAGACGCTCGAGGGAATCATACGGTTTGGTTCTTATGTTCGGAGGCTTTCTCGCAGGTCACTGGCAAGCCCAAAGAGGACTTGCAACAGATGTGGGCCGATTTTGGCCCTGATGCCACACCCTTTGGTGTCGGAGCTTGACAGGCCAAGAAGAAGCCCAGAGGCAATCCAGTCCACGTTGTGTCGTGGAACCTGCGCGGCAAAAGCCTGGACGATGTTGCTAGAATTTGGGATCTGCTGGGCTTCACTGGCACTCATGTAATTGGGTGGAGCTGGGAGGACTTCCGGAAAGGTGTCCTTCACACGACATTGCACTACACACTGAGGTCACCCTTGCTGGGTGGTCTTATACCTTTTTCTATGCGGACACTTCACACGCTTTCCGAGGCTCGGCACTTGGTATCCCCACTTCCTGGCTTGGTAAAGTCGAGAGGACGACCACCTTTTGCACCGGGATAGGGCTGATTTTGAAGGACCAAGGCATACGTCAGTAGTTTGCATCAAATTCACTTGCCGTACAAACTTCGTGAAGACTGTTTACAGGTGTGGCAACAACAAGTCGAAGAACTTCTTGCCTTTTGCAGGGGTAAGCGCTATCATGATGAAATTGCTTTCTGCTGCGATCTTAATTACGATGTCCTCGACATCGTCAACGTCGACGAAAGGGGAGTGCCTCTAGGCCAGCTCCTCAGGATTCTCGGCCTGGAGTTCACGAGACCACAAGAACCTACATGGAGCAACACTAGCGGAGCTTCCTCTAGGATTGACTTCATTTTGTTCGCTTTGCCGTCCATGACCTTTTGGGATGATCGTGTGATTGAGGGCTCGGACTCAGTTGTCGGTTCGGATCATTGCGCCGTCAGTGTTAGTCTACAATCTCTGCCTTCCACGGGCAGGGGAGCTTTTCAGAACTCCAAATGCGGGAAATGGTGGACACAAGGCCCACAACTCATGCAGAAAGCCAGTGCACTTGCTGAACATCTAGAATTGTCCATGTCTGACATGAGTATGGATGACTTAGCATCGCTGTGTCAATCTTGTTCTCGTAGAGTCACCAGCTGTCGCTTTGTTGATACGGCAGAGATCAAAGACCTCATTGCTCAGCGAAAACGATTGCGAGGACGCGAGGCCCGGGATATGGCAAAACAAATTGCTGACACACGCAAGAAGGCCAAAAAGGAGTGGCTTGCATCCTTGCTCGAGAAAAGTGCAGAAGGAGACTTCCGGGCCATTGCGTATTTCAAGAAACGCAACACGGCCATGTATACACAAGGTTCCTATTGCATTCGGGCAGGTGGACGCAGCAAGGCCATTGCCGACCTGCGCGCTTTCTACCAACGTAAGTACACACCCCAAGATCCCACGCCGTCAGGACTTCCCCGTGCAATCTTTCATGCCAGAGCGGGACCAATCCTGAACCCTATCCCCTTCTCGCTCGAAGAGATTCGAGATGTTGCCTTCATGTGCAAGCATAACAAGAGTACGGGAGCTGATGGGATTTCTTATGAAGCTCTGCAGATGCTTCTACAGTCAGAACTTGCTGATCATGTCCTGGACATGTATAATGGGGTTCTACAAGGACTGTTGCCCATCCCGCGAGGTTGGCTGCACAGCCATGTCTGCTTCCTGCCGAAAACAGCGACTCCCCAAACACCTGCAGACCTCAGGCCTATCGTACTGTCCTCGACAGTAGCCAAGGTGTTTACTAAGGCATTGATGCTACGTTTGCGGCCAAAACTTCCCGACATTGGTGCTTTTCAAGTAGGAGGAGTGCCACAAAGACAGATTCTTGATGCAGCGTGTGCAGTGCAACAAGCCATTCGCCTTTCAGAGCAGTACGGCAAACCTTTGGTTATTATCAAACTAGATGTGGCAGCGGCCTTTGATTCGCTGTCGCACGAATCTATCGCTTCCTTCTTGGCGCAGGCACAAGGGAGTCGAGAAGCTGAGGTCCTACTCGACGTCATTTGCAACAGCCGTGTAGGCCTGGGGCTCCAGGGCACGAGTTGGGATCAGCCGCTCCGACAAGGTGTCCTCCAGGGCAGTAGTTATAGCGCAGAGCTCTTTGCCCGATGTGTAGATTTCTACATGTCCTTCACGAACAAGGAGTGGCAACAGCGAGAAGACACCTGGTTACAGACCCAGGAGGGAAGAAAACTCTTCCTGACACCTTTTGCCGATGATTTGGTTCTCCTCGCCACATCGCGAGAACAAGCAGTCCGGCTGCTCGAGGACACAGTCAGATCCTTAGGAACAATAGGACTGAGAATGAATTGGCGAAAGTGCAAGTACATCCAGACACCCGGTTTTCCGAAACATCCACTGACATCATGTGGGACAGAGGTTCAATGGACACAGAGTTTCGTCTTTCTAGGCATCCTCATGGCTCTCTTGCAATGCTGTTCTTGCTGCCAGGATGACCAAGGTCTCCAATGCCTTTTGGGCATACTACAGGATCCTTCGGCAACATTCGGTCGGACTCGCCAAGCGTCTACAAATCTTCGACTGCTTTATCACGTCCCGATGGCGATGGCTTAGCCCGGCTGTGAGGCCTTCCAAAAGTATACGTCAGTTCCTTAGAACGACCCAAGCCACTTTCTTGTTTTCCATTCTCGGATTCTCTAGAGACCCCTTTCAGGGGTCTTTGGATTCTTGGATTGCAAGAAGAAGAGCCAGTAGACTGGCCGCACAGCTGGCTGGGCACAAGGCATGGGAGGGTCAACATGCGTCCAGCTTTTTTGGCTATTGGGGTCATGCTGCCAGGTACCCCTCCCAATCTTTCATTCCGATTGCAGTCACACTTCGCATCAGAGGTCCCGAATGGCTTTTTGCTAATGGTCCCTACATCAAACGCCTGCCAGGACGCACCCAAAGCCTGTGTGCGGATGCCAGCAGATTCCTGCAACTAGCATGGGAGCAGTTCCTGCGATCGCAGGGTCGTTCCCCACCAACCTCCTGGATCCAAGGTGCAGCCGACAGAGAAGTGTGGAAGCACTTCACAGCCGACTGGAGCCACCAAAACAGCGCAATAACAACCCGTTTCTACTCCCAGCCTCCCGAGGAGGTCGATCTGAGAGGCTGTCAACTGGTGCAGAATGGCGACTTCTTCACGCTCCTGCACACGAGACACCCACCAGTTGAAGAACCGTACACCTCCTTCCTGTGCCTCAACACTGCTCCATGCGATGCACAAACCGAAGGGAATTCAGAGGATGTGTTAAGGGTTTTTTCGGACGGGAGTGCTCCTAACAACCGAAGAGGACAGGCAGGCGTAGGGGGTGCAGCTGTGGTCATACTCAGTCCCTACACCCTGGTTGAGCAGGCGACGATTTGCTACTTCCAGGTGCCGAAACCATGCACTAACGTTCAGGCTGAGTTGCATGCTGCCGCACAAGCCCTGCACATGATCCGTCAAATTCGCCGAACACACGCCCAGGTCCCCATCACCTTTCACACAGACTCTCAGTATGTGCTTCAGATCCTTGAAGGTTCTTTTCAGGGCACACATCATGCCTCGGTCACTAATGAGATCATTGACCTCTGGAGTGAACTGTGCCTCTCCGTGGAGTGCAGACACGTCAGGGCGCATAAAGGGATCCTCCTCAATGAGATCGCGGACACATTCGCTAAGGCAGCCACCCAACTGAGGCATCTCCGCAAAACGTTCTGCACCTTGGACAGAGCAAATGCTGCCCTCACATACCAGCTAGATTCGCCAGTTTTTGTCCCTTGGCTATGAGCGCAGGTAGTTTCCTTCGCAGTCTCTTCAGAGACCACGTCGGTAGTTCTCTGTATTGTCTCCAAGGGGACCTCTCTCTTTTCTGTTGTCGTGCTGAACCAGCTTCCCATTTCCTATGTTGCACATGCAAGGGAAGGGGGGGGGCAGGACGGGACTTTAATTCAGTGTTGCATACAATTTTGGTGTGAGCTTTTTCTCCTTTGCTGACACATACATACGGTGATGAAGCAATCCACATACTGGAAGCTTTCGACGCCCAAGCTTCTGATTTGTTTTCGCTTTCCGCGCGCCCTCGAGAGCCATGGAACAGATGACTGGCCCTCGTGATGTTCGTGAGCACGTGCAGGCCTTCATGGACTCAGCACGTCCAGTGGCCGTGATTCCTTCGGGGACCATGCTTCTGACTGCTGTGATCGGTGTGAGTGTGCTGGTGCTCTTTGGATGGGGAGCCTTGACAAGCTTCCTCAGAAGCCTTGTCACGACGATGCAAGGCGCAGTTCGTGAACACTTGGCCGCCCTGCTGCAGGACCTCAACGAGCAGACAAAAAAGAGTCTCCTTCTGGAGATTAGCAATGCCACCGAGGAGATGCAGCATTCCCTCACGTCCCGCTTGGAGAAGACCACGGAGACCCTGGCGTCGCAGGTGGGTGCAATTCAGCTGTCTATCAAAAACCTCGCGGATGCCCCTCGTGAGAGCCTGAATGCCACCACCCTCGCCGAGGAACTGTGGGACAGCCTTCGTCCCGTGCTCGCACAATGGACTCAGGTTCAGGGTGACAAGAACCTGAAGATCCTGCAAGACTGGATTGATGGTGCTGCTCTGGCTTCTACTACCTCCACGGTGTCAACACAGGCCCTTGAGGACGAGATGAAGGACTTCCATGCAGCAGTAATGGCACAGCTGCAGGACCTCCAGGGCGCTGTCACCACGACGACCCTCAACAAGGTCGACAACCTCACCAACAAGGTGGAAGCGATAGCAGCAAAAACGGAAACCCAAGCCGGCTACATGAGAGAAGACCACGCCCTCATCGTTCGCATCAAGGACCGAGTTGAAGAGGTGTCCAAGGAGTCTTTGTCGCACCGCAGCGCGGTGCTGGCCGAGATAAAGAACCACTCTCCAATTATAAGGGACACACAAAAGGTGGCCACGCGTGCAGCTGAGATGGCCGAACGGACGAATCTCCTTTTGGGAAAGGGAGACCCCTCCCCGTGGGAAACCGAACTCAGGAATGTATGCGAGGACACGGCCAAGACCTTACTTTGGGTCACTGGCCAGGAAACCGAGTTGAAGGACCGCACCCACAAGATCGAGTCCATGCTCACTGGGATGTTGGATGTGGTGAACGATGTTGGCACGGCCCTTGAGAGACACTCCGAGAGCATGGGAATGCGCCTGAGGGTGCTGAACGATGTCCAGGGAGGCCTGGAAAAGGTGCTGGCTACGCTTGCCACTCGGAGCCCTATGCCAACCGCTCCTCAACAGCCTCCTCAATTTGCGCAAGCCACTACCTTTGGTCGCCATCGAGTGCCACCGGCACCCACGCACACCCCTACGATCGTGGAGGACTTCTCTGGACAGCAGACAATGGTGCAGACTACTCAGGCCCAGTCCAGCACTGCACCGCCGGTACTCGTCACCAACCTCGACGCTTTGACCCAGGTCCTGAACCAGCGTAGCGGATTCTAGAAGTTGGGTTGTTCCTGACATCGTGGACAGTTGACGTCAGACCGTTCATGACAAGGCACTGCTGATGTCCAGAGCCTGGTAGATCATGACAGAATCAAGAGGGCTTTCTGCAGAGTGCATGCGATGAGCACTTCTTTGCTTGGTTGCAGTTTTCCTTTTCGCTGTTTTATTTCAGTGCTCACCGCGCCTGCACTGCCTGCCTGCCCTTGCCCTCTTTGCACTGCCTGTACTTTCCTTGCCGCACTGCCTGACCTTGCCGGACTGCAGCAGCCCTTGCCAAAAAAATAAACAGACCGCTACTGGGAATGCATGCCACAGTTGATGCTCCATGCGTAGCCTCGTCTGTGCCAGTGACTGCAAAGGAAGCGTATGCTACTTGTGGCCTTAAGGCTCAGCAGACGAGAGATCGAGGGCAACTGTCTTGGGATCATGGCAACCTTTTCTTGCTTGCGTACTGCTCCCTCTCAACCCCTCGACTTATGCTCCCCACTGCTCCCAGTGTCGGCCCCCACTACGAATGAAGCCTCAGCCTCAGAACGGACCACGCCCGAACCCAGTCCTTCTTGCGTCAGCACAGTGACTCAGGTCCCTCAACCCCGACACCCGGCACCCTTGTGGCCACACTTTGGCATGACTGAGGATATCAGGTTGGAACCCATTGAACGGGAGGCCATACGAGTTCTTAAACTCGATCGCCCCCCGTGCCAGCTGGACATCGAACGCATGTTCAACATGATTCCCAGGTCTATGCTCAAACGTGGAGACCAGGCCTGTACTTATGTGGTAGGAGGCGCTAGTCCTAGGTGTCGCGATTCGTTGCTAACCTTGTCTATCGACCTTCCGTACTTCAACTTCGTAGTGAATAGATACGTGCACTGGGTTGCTCCGGCCCACAGGTTTACTACCTTTGTTCTTAGGCGAGGAGCTGTCGAAAAACCTCATAGGGACACCCGGAACGCCCCTTTACCATCTTTGGTGCAAGCCTTCAACACGCCTAGCTGGGAACTTGATGGCCTCTGGGTTCAGGATGTATTGGGCACAGTTACCAAACAACACCTCAACAAGCCAGTTGTCGGTAGAATCCAGTCACTAAGGATGCCTTTTGTTTTTGACGCTAGGAGACTCCTGCATGCAGGCCATGTACATGATTCTAGCCGTACACAGGAGCGCTTGATTCTGGTCGCTTTCTGCACAATCCATACCTCCACCCTTTCTGAGGTGGTGAAGTCTAGGCTTTACGGGCTGGGGTTCAACGTGCCTACGACTCACGAGTGCTACAGGACACTGCATGGTAACATCCCCGGAGACCCCCCTCGCCTCAAACAACTGTCCTTGCATGAGTTTTTTCAGCTTGGGTCTCTCGAGGATTCGCGACACGATGTGATAGAAGTAGTGCATGTACACGACTCACAATCGCAGTAGTCCAGTTTGGGTTCTAACAGTTTGTCACCCGGCTGCATTGAGTGCCTTTGGGATGCTACTGTTGTTATGCACCTTTGTCCCTCGGCGCCTGGGCTGCACTTATGCTTCGGAGTGACGCCTGGCTGCACATAAGACAACAAGAGTTGCTTGGCTTGGCTGCACCTTGGCCTTTGAACGTGTGTAATACACGCCATGCCCCCCCCCCAAAAAAAAACAAACAAAAACATGCAGTCTTGTCTATTTGGGCTGAACCTACATGCAGTCTTGTCTGTCTGGGCTGAACCTGTGTCTGTTTGACTGTGTGACTGTGTCTCGCCCTGCACTGCCTGCCTTCCTTTTCCTTGTCCCTCCTTTGCACTGTACCTTGCACTGCCTTCCCTTGTCCTTTCCTTTGCACTGCCTGCACTGCCTTTCTCTTGCCCTGCACTGCCTGTCTGGCATCTGTCCTGCACTGCTCGTTCCCTTCTTGTGCTCCCTTCTCCTGCCTGTGCCGAGATCCTACGACTTTCCCCCTTGTGGTGCAAAACCCTTGTCACCCCCCCTAGTAACCACGAACCCTCGACAGTGCCGAGAGCCATGGATTCAGTACACGCATGCGGGAGTGATGATACTGTTTTGCCTGCTCCGCTGGATACCATGACCACGAAGTGGACAGAACTGGTTGCTGGCCTAGCATTACGGATCTTGGTGAGCCGCATAGCACAAGGCTTGACTGTGGTCGTAATCCCGCTGGGATCCGGAAGCACAAAGCCGTTGCACCTGGACCCCGCACGACCCGACCGAGCTCGCTGTCTCTGGACGACACCGGCTGTCGCCAACAACTGAAGCTCTGACAGGCTGGGACCGCAGCTCTCTCAGAAATGAACAACCGAAGCTCTGATTGGGTGGTGTGTACCATGACACAGCAATGAGGCTCTACACTTGAAAAAACAACAGGTATGTGGTGATGGCCTTACATGGGGCTGGGTTTCTTTCACAAAGTTACTGTTGTGCACAGGGGCTGTCGCCACCGTGAGCCACAGCCACTGTCGAACAGCCACCATCGAACCTGGAACCTTGTCATGCTTTTGTCGCTGCATTTGCCTGGGATTTCCTTGCGACAGACAGCCTGGAGCCTGAATGTGCTTGGGTCTCTGCATAGACCTACGACTTTGTGCTGGCTCATGTTCTGGAAAGTGGAGTATGGTGACACTGCAGTATGGGAGCCGTTTATCTGGAAGTGAGTCCGCTGCACTGGGATCTGACGTGCGTTCAAGTCTCTACTCATACTATCAGGACACCGATTCGTCTGTGCCCTGACGGATGAGTGGAGTACTGTGGCATCCGAGAGAACCGACTTTGTTTTTGGGCAGGTCGGTTCCACCTCTGGCAGCACGATCGGAGTTGTGACAACGACATGGGGCCCACTTTGTTGCTTCCTTTGGTGGCCACTGTGTAAAGACTTGCATCTTTGGCCTGAGTAGAAGTGCTGCTGTACTGTGTTTCACGCTGTGAGCCCTCGGATAGTTTCCTTAGTTTGAGGGTTGGAGCATCGTTGCCTCGATACTCTTGACACCTGCCATGCAGTGTCTGCGGATGTTGCCACGCGGGAGCCAAAAAAGGACGGCTTTGCAAGCTTGACATGCTTCCTCCATGGTCATGTCATCCTTAACCCAGGTCTGGAGATAGAATCTCTGAAGACGGACTCTCAAGAGCGGTCTAAGGTCCGAGCCTAAGACATTCCAGCAAGCGTCGCGAAATCTATCACAGATGTCAGGTGCAAGCAGCTGTGATGGACCGCCAGGAGGTGCAAGACGCACAGAACTCCAGGCGGGAACGGCATCATAACTTAACCCAGCGCCTCTACTGGTAACATCTGTGAACGACATGTCAGCCGATGGCTGCAGGTATGATGGGATACTGGAGAACCTGCTGCAGCAGAACACCAGCCTACTGGAGCGCCATTCACACAGTGAGAAAAACTGTCGTCCGACTGTTTCGAGTGAGCCCAGAGGACCAAGCCTTCGTTTGGGATGCCGACATCAAGTGCGTGATGCAGCGGGTTGGCATGCTCGAGGAGTCCAATCAAATTCGACGCTCGTTTCAAAAGGGAAATCATCGTTACGTCAGGACAAAGCAGAGTATGCGGGGTCTGAGCTGGATGGCTTGAGGCCGATGGGAGCGCAAAAGTTGCTTGAAAGCGCCCATGGCTGCATTCCAGGCAGAGCGTTGCCGGATTCACCAATCAGCTTCAAGAGGAAGTCGCTGCTCGACTGCATTGTCGAAAGTCCCCCCTCTGTCTTAGAGCCATAAAGTGAGCAAGCGTCAGAAATTTGGCGCAAGCTTGCCGAATAGCATCTGTTGGATTTCAAGGAGTCTATGCAGCGAAGTCAGAGCAGCACCAGCGAGGCAGGGTGTTGAATTATTGCCACACACTTCCAAGCGTGCACACGCTGCATGGGACATCTCCAGGTTGCCACCTGGCTTCAAAGAGAGATGTCGACACAAGTGAGCCGAACTGAGCACGGAACTCGGAACAGGCTGAATGACATGCGAAAGTCTTGTCCTTGCAAGCCTCGGTCTCAATCGCTCAGGATGCAACAGATGCATTCAGAACTACAGGACTGGGTGACAGCTACTCGCCAGGCGCCGTGGGTTGATCTGTTGCTGCCGTTAACAAACTCAGCCTTTGCGCTTGCAAGCCCCTTTCTGCAACGCAATAGCTGGGACCGTTGAGCTGCTACTGGCTACTGGAAAGATTGGAATTTCTCCAGCTATTTCGGGGATTTGGACAGAATGGACCGTCAGCATGAGTGGAGCCCAATCTTTCCACTTCGCAAAGACAGCAGCCCTAGATTCTATTAACAGGTAGTTGTGCTCTTTCCTCAGACGAGTTCCCTGCGGTGCGACTTAGTCAGCTGGGCGGGTGGGAGAAATTAACAGATAACACCCATGTACTACAGACACGGCCGCCGTATTGTAGAGAGGGTCTGCACCCCAGCCACGAACCAAGTCAGCTAAGAAAGGCTGATCGTCGCGCATGCCATTTTGCATAGAGCGGCAGGTTCACCACTTCGAACTTGCGAAACCACAGAAGCCAGTTAGTCCTAGGTCAAAGGAGGCACGGTGAAGCGAGACAGGGCGATACACATATGAACTCTATATATATATATACACACAGTACCACCCCACCCCCGCAGTTATCTACCTTCTCGGTGGGTTTTAATTAGCGCCCATTAGGAACGGGGGGCAAGGTTACCTCAGGTTTTAGGAACAGTATTGCTACTGTCGTTGTTGTCGTTTGTATTGTTGCCGTCACAACCTCATTAAGTTATTAAGAGACAACTCTGTATGACTCTATCATGTCTGTGTGTTAGTAGTGTGCAGTACTAAAACAATACAGCAGATGATAGACTACCAGCACGCGGCACTGACGCGTGTGTTTAGGGCACTGAGAGCAGTCCCGAGGAATCCCGAGGATTGAACTTCAATACTCCCGGATTCCACGATCCTGGGGAAACCTTGTCCTGGAATCTTGAACCTTGGACTCTGGAAGTTCAATCCTCGGGATTGGAGTTAGGTACTTGGGACCAAACTCCAATGCACTTGCCATCCAGCATGACAGCCGACCTTTCTAGAGTTGCATGCAAATCAAATCCACGAAGAGCAATTCCAGCATGCAGCGTTGTTTCCCGTGTCTTGCTTACTGACGTTAGGCCCTGTTGAGGCCCCTCAGATCTGACTGAGAAATGAATCTAAGCAGCAAACCCAACATCTGTTCTGTTGTGACCCTACGATTCACCTCAGTATTGAACCGCATGCCACCTTCAATAGCAAGCCCAATGTGGCCTGAGTGGCAATCTGTATATGGCCTCAACACTTCTTCTTCAAACCTGAAGTACTGCTAGCAGACCAAACATGAGCGTTTCCTAATGCCCACATTAACCGTCGTCTTCACGACTATTCACCACTCATGCCCATGTTCACCGTCACGGCATTATTCACTACTGCCGACGTTGACTCCCTAAGCTCAGCATCGGCCTCCATATCCACTCCACTGACAACTCCGATGGTTGCACGCAGACTAGAAATCAAGACCCAGTAATTAGGCTTAAGAATCAATGCGAAATTTATGCGATTCCTCTTTCTAAACAGCGTCAACCCTAACGCTAACCTAAGCTTTGGCCCCGATATTGGTCCCATGGCGACCCTGCTATTACCCTCGATAGCCCCTGTCCAAAAACAAAAAATTCCCGCAATGTTAACCTTGAAACTCAACCGCAGGACTATCATGAATGGCTGTCATAGCCCCAGAGCATTAGCCGGAAGCCTGATCGTAACCTGACAACCTCGCTTACAGGTAGCCCTCAACTCTAAACCCCTATTGGTTCGGGGAGCAGCGAGCCTGCAATCAGCCTGGCTTTGTTTAAGTTCTGTTTCATTATGTTGAATATATTACGCCTTGCCTGGATGAATACAATCCTCACAGACAAAGCCAGAGCCGACACACGCGGGTTCGCATTAAAACTTGATCATGAGCTTTGGCATAGTCGTTTCATGCATGTTTAATTCGTATTTCCCTCGCATATCCTGGAAAGACAAGACAAGGTAGATAACTGTGGGGGATAGCAGGTATACATACATACAGACATACATACATACATACATACGTATATGTAGATGTACATACATACATACATACATACATACATACATATATATATATATGTATGCACATATATATATGTATATATAAACACATACATGAGTTTATATATATATGTATATGTACGCGTGAGTGCGCGTGCGTGTGTGTGTGTGTGTCCGTGTTGTGCAGATAGACAGTTCGCAAGCTCAACAGTGATCCGCAGCAGGGCCGGGGGGAGTCCTACCGATCTGCAGCAAGTCAATGGCCTAAAGGAAGGGTATAGCCGTCCCACTTCAGACCTTTGACTTGGAGATAGAGCCGCAGGCAGCGGCTTTTGATGCGGTTTTCGGAACTCGTGCACCTGCGCAGGCGCAGCTGACTGGGTGTACGGAAAGCACGTAACAGTGTGGATCTCCAAGGCATTGTGCACGCCTGCACGAAGAGGTTTTGGCTTTAGAAGAAAGGCCAAGCAAAGGAGATTAAGGTGATGTAAGACTCATCGCATACTTGAACTCGGCGAAACTCCCCGCACGTGAAGACGCCGTTGGGGACATCGAGCGCTAAGGCGATGTAAGACTCTTGGAGCCGTCATCCGACGCACCCTTTGATTCTGCTTGTGCGCGTTGGTCGTTGCTACTGAATGCACAAGCGCAGAGGTTGATGTTGCGATGTGTACAGAAGTTAGTTCACCCGAACAACGGATCCGCTCAGCATGCTTCGATCCCCTTTGTTGTGGTGTTTGATGTCGACTCAGCGAACATTCTCCCAAGCTGGATGTACACATCAGAGCACTCATCGCCTGTCCATCTAGGTGCAGAAACTGCTCTTTCATGCTGTGATGTGAATTGGCAGGAGATGGACCGTTGGCTTTCATCATCCCTGGATAAATTTCAGAAGGAGCAAGGCGGAGCCAGGGGGAATCTGCCCCATCTAAAGCTTGCCAGATTGCCAGGCTTGGTCCTGCAAAATCATCAAGGCGTGGCTCTTAGATCAGAAGCCACCTCCAATCCATGACACGCCATACAACGTCCACGGCTCTAGAATCTAGAAGAGCGACGGGCCACTTCAGTCTGCGTCGAGCTCGCACGCCGGATGCGAGGCTGGATGCATCGTGTAAAGCGCTGGGTGGAGAAGATACACATTCGCTGGGCTCTCAGCTGCGGCATGCTCCAGGCAGTATGGCATAGTTTCTTTGGCCACTGTGCGGAAGACATCCTGAAGTAGTGGCTTCAATGGGCAGGCGAGCAGGGCCTAAGTCACGTCATTCTGCACATCCTGCAAGAGGCCGATGGACCATGGAACCTTTTTAAGACATGTTCACATAAGTCATTTGCTGCCTGTACCTTCGTCATGGGGGTGTATCAACATGCGACTGGCAAGTTTTGGCTAGCATGGCTCCTGGGTGTACTTATGCATGGTCGGTCGTCCTTGAAGTCTCCCGACGGTCTCTCGTTCCAGCCGGCTATGATGGTCATGCAGCTGATTTGATGTTGTTGTTTCGTTTCGGAGGGCTCACCCGACATGGTGAAGTTGCTGGAGGAGGCAAATACAGATACACTGCGCTTCGGCAAATCTGCTACTAGCAGCTGCTACTCGATTTGTGAGGCTTTGAAGATGCCTCGGAAGCCAGCCACGAGTCCCGGCTGTGAGTAAGGGCCCACATCGCTGCGAACAATTTCCACCTGATGCTTTTGACATCGAAAGCTTTGAGCGCATTCATTGCCTGTAGCACTTTGCCGACAATGGCAAGGGGGAACTGCATTGGTAGGTGCAACGCTTCGTCATGTGCAGTCGAGTCCTGGTTCTCTCGCCTGTTGGGCCTGACTCCAAATTCGCAAGACAAAGTATAATTAGTTCAACGAGACAGTCTCGTTGTTTCGATTTGTTTGCACTGCTTGTAGGCAGCTTGCCTACACAATCTAAATTTACTCAAATAGAGTAGAGGGGGATGTGCTGAGAGATTGCAACGGGTGGACCGCGACTGCCGCGGTGAACATGAGCTCAAAATGCGGCAGCAAGCCTTACAAGGAGCTAACAGCCTCGTCGTTCCTTGTGCATTATAGTTCACTGCATCAGCCAACATGTGACTATGGAAGATTCAAGTTCTCTGTACACGTTTCGGAAATTGCTTCAGTTATTCCTCGGAACTTTCTGTTGTTATGAATGATATTATATATTTGAAAAGATATGTGATAAATGTAGTGGCGTCCCAATTTAGGATTGGCCTATTCTGGCATTTAGAAATAAATCTATGAATTAGTGCGAGAAATCATCTAATTTCTCGATAATTCTAAATATTGATAGATTTCACGGAAAATATTTCTATTTATTGATTCTGAATACATAATTCTTGATTTTTCTACGATAATATATATATATATAGACATATATATATATTTAATAAAATATAGAAAGATATTTGAATAATATTAAAATTTTATGATACTTTATTATAATTTATTCTCTTATTTATATTCTGGCAAACATTATATTATTAAATTTTATCGAATCATTTGATTGAATTTTTCTATCGGCTGATCTAATTGATTCTAATAATTATTTTTTGGCTTATGAATATATATATATTTATTATGATAAATTTTTTCATATTCTAAGATAATCGAGATCTTTTTGATTGAGATCGCAGATGATTTTAAAGATCGTAAGTTCCGAATATATTTGGGTTTTCTATTGATCAAAATGCTCTGTTGATGAATTTTCGCAGCAAGAACGAATCTTCTTTTTTTCATTTTCTCGTGTTAAGAGTATCGTTATAGAAGCTGAATATAATAATGAAGAGCCTGATCTTGAGAATATAGTAGTTATTATCGAATGAATTTTTGCCGAATTTTTTTATGCTTTAGACCGTTAATATAGGATCGAATGAATATCCGACTATTTCCAGGAAGACGATCTTGATCTTCGAAAGATCCATGGCGAATTCGGACCTAGGGATGGATTCGTCATTTATACGAGAATCATCTGTTCGATTAAGATACTCGAGATCTGAATTATTTTATGGTCTTCATATTGGTATCCGTGAAAGGGAGCTCGAATTTCTCTATATGATCACTATCTTAATTGATCTTATTAGATATTATATTGCCTCCGCCGCGAATCTTGTTCTTCTTCACGACCTCAAATCTCAGAATCTCTATTCTAAATTCCTAGGTCCGTGAATTAAAAAATATATACGTCGAGATAATCCGAAGGAGGTCGTCGATTAGGTAGCCAGCGATAAGAAGAAATGATTTGTCTAATAATCGATCTGTCGGATATGATTTGATCTATAAAATCAATATCTTTCTTGGATAAGTTCGCATCAGAGGCAGACGTAGAAGAAATCTATTCATCCCGATTGGTCGTTATGGATAATCGCCTGGAGTTCGATATCCGATTGGAATATAAGAAATTTGAATATATTCTTCGAATTATCTAGCAAGTAACCCCGGCGAGATCGAACGACTTGGGAATCTTTCATAATAGTCTGATAGATATCGAGAATGAATCTCCGTCCAATTCGGCGTCAATGATCATGAGATAGAATCAGAAGAGATCTAACACGAGCGTCATGATCTCTTATGGCTATAATTTTGACTTGCTCAGCGACGGCTCCATGAATTTCTTCAAGTGATGATGATGATTAGACCCTCCAGGAAACTCCATAGAGCTCTCGAATATAAAGCCGAGACCTCGTCAATAATTCGACGTGATCTTCTATATATATCTCAAGAGGTAGAAAGTGAACTGGAGAAACTGCTCGAATTCGTCGAGCGGAATACGATTTATTCTTTAATTCGAAAAGGTCGCGATCACGATTCGACTTCCCGTCCAAGGCATAATCATAGACGGAAATTCTTCTTATCAAATTTGATCATATTAATCTAGAAGGAAATATTCCAGATAGAGAGCTTTCTAATACCGATCATATCTGATCCGAGACGCTCTTCTATCTAAAGCTCGTCGCCCTCGCAAGAGCTAATATTCAAGATAACGTAGGAGATGTCTTTGTTGCCGGAATCGTGGAAGATGTGCTTGCTTCTTGATCGTAGGAAATTTTCTCATGAAATAATTGAATATCTTGGAGCTTATTCACGACTAAATCTGATGAATATTATAATTGCTCGGGGTCATTCGTGAGAAGCGTCTCGAATTCGAATGAGCTCGCCATTAAATCCCAACGAAGAAAGCGTCATCTCGCTGATCAGCAATTTTATATTAGCCGTGAGCAGGGAGCTGATGAATTAGCTGAAGGTTTTTATCTCGAGAGAGATATTGATTGGATTAGTATGGATTCAATAGGCGGTTCGAATTCTATATTGCCAGTCGAGCCAGACGAATATGATATATGATTCGGTGCAGATCAGATAGAGATATTTAATCTCAAGATATCTCCGGATAAATAAGTCATTATTGAATTGAAATAATGATAGTTTTGAGCGTCATCATCTTCTTGGTCGCGTCCACGATCAATTTCTATTCTTTTTCCGGGATCTGATTCTCATATTTGAATTTAATTCTTTGGACGGTCCTCTTTGGCGATCTTCTTCTCATCTTCTTTATTCATTTCTTCATTCCGGGCGGTCGTTTGAATAGAATGGACGTAGGAAGGAGGTCGTGATATCTTTATTTATCTGATCGAGATTCATTATGAGAAATTATCGATAGATCTCAATTTCTTATTAGATCGTCATGATATTAATATTATTCTACAAATATTTATAATTAGAGGATATCTCGACGAATGCTTGCGAGAATAAAATATATATTGTTCTCTGATCGGATAAAAATCGGAAAATCTTGGAGCACAAGAAAAAAAGAAGATCCGACCATTCCGAATAGAATAATTCATATTTAATATTCATATTTCAAGAAGTCTTCTATATATATAAAGGTTTATATATCTAGATATGCCAGATCTATGAAGGAAATAAGAATTCTATTGAAGAGCGTATTCAAGTCCGCCATAGATTCCGATTGGTCAGTCTTTGAAATTGAGACAAAATCCATGGCGGGAGAGCTCGGATTTCATTATGATTATAGTTGAGCGGAAAAGGATTTCGGCAGATTCATAATAGAGAATTATATCGTAGACAAAGAAATACCCAGATATCTTCTTAATGATTATCTTCGGGAATCTCTTCATATCGATCAGGATATCATAGATCTATAAGATCTTGTCTCGGAATTCCATATGATCTTCTCATGAGAATTCTGGAATCGTATTTTCAATTCTTATATAAATGTATCTTGAGACTTCTTGCACCTGCAGAATCTGAATCGTATGTCGGACAGTCGCGAGAGGTATGACCGAAAGCTCCTGGGTCGCAACATCCGCATCGAATAGATTCAAAGCAATCTCTTATATCTTATCAAATAACTTCCTGGCGGATAAGAAATCTTGCCCAAATATAGCGATTATCTCGATGATAAGTAGTCTCGTCTCCGATGATAGAGTTCGGATCTGAAATCTTATCGTTCGGAGATCTTCCTCAAATTCAATTTCGACGAAATATCCGCGTAAGTGGTCCGATCGACCATCGCTACGACGATTGCTAGCTTCGAACGAATCATATATATCAATATGAGAAATCGAAAGTATTCCTAGGAGATCTGTATCGCACGTCCTTTGCCGATCCTAACTCATGGATCCGAAAAGATCTTATCTGATCAGAACGAGTCTATCTATATATTGGATGATATCTCGCCCAGATTTTCGTATCTCGAGATCTTGTATCTTCTTTATAAGGATCGCCCGGAATTTATTCATCTTCTCATATTTCGTATCGATACCTCCATCATTCTTCCTCATAATATTCTCCCATTCCCTTGATATATCTATGAAATCTTCGTGAGTATCGTCATTCTTATCTCAGAAATGTCAGCAATCATAGAGATAGGCTCCCCGAACCTGGGATCCTCGTGAGTCTTGGGATTTTTGAAGCTATACAACTTCGTGGCATGGCTCCTTCTTGGATGGACCACGATTCCGACTTAATTCTTTTCATATCTATAAATCCTCGATGATTCCTCCACTCATACAATAACAACAAAAACAAGGAGGGAACGCGGACGCAAATCCCAAGCCCAGCCCCAATCATTCCCCGTCCGGCCACAGGAAAGAAGGAAGGACCTAAAATACTAAATCTGAAACCTACAAATCAATCCACGCCACAGAGGGACGAGGGGGAGATTTAACAACCCACGTAAATATCCCTACCCTCCAGACGGGAGGCCGGGGCAAAGATGCTAGGGCGATAACAGAAGATCATATATCACGCCCATAATCTTCGTGAGAATCGTCATCTTTATCTCCAAAGTGCCAATTCTCTCAGGGATGATCTGCCGATCCTAGGATCATCGTGAATATTGTGACTTCTGAAACTATGGCAACGATCTGACCAAAGTGACGATATTTATCTGGATGGGCCATGATTTCGATCTGTGTCGTATATAGCTGTTGATCTTCAATTTTAAACCTTTTCATATCTATATGCCTAACCCAAAATAATCCCTAAATCTAAGATCTATCACGCCACACGTCAGGAGGGGAGAAAGAAATTAACAACCAAGTTTGAAATCCTCAATCCACCTTTTCTTATCATAGAGGGACGAAGGAGAGATTTAATAAATCACGTAAACGTCCCTCCTCCTTCCAGACGGAAGGCCGGGGAAATCATACTAGGGGGGGGACTAAGGAGTACAACATGAAATATATCCGAAATCCTCGTGAGAATCGTCTCTTTTGCCCTAAAAAAGTTGACAATGACAGGGATGGGCCCCGAACCTGGGATCTTCGTGAGTGGAGTGACTTTTGAAATTATACAACGGCGTATCCAAAGTGACGACATACCCCTAGATGAGAAATGATTTCGAAATCTCATATCATAGAGAGACGAGAGAAGATAAATTAATTAGATAAAAGTTCGCTTCCCACACCATCAGGAGGCGGGCGGGAGAAAATATATTAGGAGAACTATAGAGATGCCATAATATATATCCGAAATCTTCGTAATGATCGTCATCTTCGTCTCAAAAAGGCAAGAATCACAAGGATAGATTCCTTGGGATCCTCGTATGTGCTATCATTTTTAAAGCTGTACAATTTCGTGACATGTCTTAAATAATGACATTCATCTAGATAGGACACGATTTCGCCCTATAACTTCATAGCTTCATAGCTTCAACTCAAGCCCACTCCCGGCAACAACGCTCAGGAGGAGCGTACGTGGGTAGCGCGCTACTCCCAGGGAGACCCCGGCGAGTCGAAACTACACTTATTTTACTGGACTCTACGCAGTCTCTGTAAGGCTCAAGGCCAGTCGAACAGCTGCAGCCACATATTTGGCCCGGGCCAAGTCTAATACCGGCCCCACGTTGGCATGGAACAAGACGGCAAAAATTTTGAGCATCAATTTGTCTCGACATGAAATTGCCTAGGCACGAATTGAAGAGGCTCTCAGTTCCTGGACAGATATGAAGATAATGCACAATATCTATTTGCACTTCGCCACAAAGTGAGCATTTATCCAACAGATCCACTGACGAAGTGCCGCCACATAATTGACACGGCCAGCACGCCGTCATTCGGACCACAGCCCACCACCAGAGGCACTCCCAATCGGACGCTACAAGATATACATCAGCTCCCTCCCAAGCCAAACAAGCCCTATTCGGGAAAATATGTTGAACTACGAACTGAAAGCCAAGCAAATCTTTCTGTGCAGCCATATCAAATTCACGATCACCCCTTGTCAGCACCCGGGGCTGGACTACAGTCAGCTTGAACCTACACAACATATTGCGGCGGACCGCCTTATCATATCTTGCTACTTCCAATATCTCTGTGGTGCTATCTCAGGTTCAATCAAAGAAGGATAAATAAAGCCATGAATGGCCAACGTAGTCTTTGCTATATGCCACCCATCTGGTATGTTCTTGTCCTCCATAAGTATCTTGACCTCCGGATGGTCCATAGGAAGTAAAGGAATCTTGGTCATGTATATGGCAGTCTTAGAAAGGGCCTTGGGGCTGAAGCGCTGTAGCCAGCCAATTTGTGCCACAGCCAGAGCCCCTCGTAGCCCATGGGTGACTCGACCCATTTGAATCGTAAGAATGGTCCGCGCCCAATCAGCCTGTAGCGCGTCCAACTACTTATAGCTGTCCGGGATGAGTGGCAAAATTTCCGCTTCATATAAGACAGTTGGTTCAATGCGTTCCGTGACAGTTGTAGTAAGAACCGGTGGGGAGAAGTCCGTGTGCTTCAGTAGCAGAAATAATTCAGAAAACAAAGCCCTACCGACCCGAAGCAAATAACCCAAACGATCCCTAAACGATAAGTCACGGTCAATCTATATACCAAATAGCTTGTAATTTTCGCAGGCAACTTGTCGCCTAGATGGTGTCTTGGCATCCAGGCATACAATAATGGCTATTTTGATTGACCTCATATTAAAATACATTTTTATGAGAGAGGTAAATTCACCTAGCCCAGCGTCAATTGTACGAGGTCCCTCCTATCGCCTCGTTCTTCTAATGGAGATCTATATATCTCTCAAATACGATCATGAGTTTCGCGATTCTGATCATCATGATCTTCATAGATCTTCTTCTACTATCTCATGATATATCTAAAACGACAAAATGCGATCTTTCTAATCTTGTCTTCTTGCAGATATATTTCATTAAAGATATTTCTCCATTCTTCATATAGAAGAGATATCAATCGAATCATATCTTCGGAAGGATATTGAATATATATTCCACGAAGATCTCCGTAATAATCGGGATAATCTGGATATTTATCGAATAATCTCAGATCTTTATTTTTCTCAATATCGAAGAAAATATTTAGTAATATAAAATCTCCATATATCTTCATCGTATCTTTCGAGAGAGATGAATCATCCCGGAGATAGCCATATATAGAATTCATAATAATCGACTATAAATTTTGAAGCAGATATCTCATTTAAGAATCTCGTCTATTTCTTGAATTTTGAAGAGGCATTATCTGTCTTCTTAGATAATATGGATCGTCCTTAAGTACTTAGCGAGATGAATCGAGAAGAATCGTCGATTCTCATTAAGATTAATTTTCAATAATGCTTGTCCGCCCATTATTATTCTCCGTCAAGCCGAAACCAAGATCAATAATTAATATAATTCAACAGATCGACATCATATTTTTTATAATCATATACAACAAATCAATCAATGAATTCTATCTCGAAAAGCTCATCGATAAATTTCTTAAAAGATCGGAAGAAAGATTCAATATATTCTCTAATTGAATTTTCGGATATAAAAGATTTTTTTTCCGAAATAAATTGAATCTCATATAGACCTATATATAATTAGCATAATCTCTATTAAATATAAAAAAAATCTTCTTAATCAACCTATCTTTCCCGAAATCTAAATAAATCTTTTCTTTTTAAAAATATCTTATTTAATTCTTAATCTTTCTACAAAAATCTATCGACGACCGAAATATATAATCTTCAAATATTAAAGCATTCTTCCGATGAGCGCCATTCAATCGCCTACTAGATCTTAAGATCATATAAGAGACGGGTCGGCCGGGCTCTAAACTAGAAGATATTATAAAATAAATAATCTTAGAAACGATATAAAATAGATATCCCTAATAGAATGCCTCTATGTTCATATCTAATATATAGATCCATTCGAATCCTAATATATATCGAGAGTCAGAAAATATTGTAATAAGAAATCATTATTGAAAGATTTGAGAAATACATAAATATATATATATATCGATCCATATATAAATATAGACACCCATATGGCCTCCATCTTATTCAATAAAATTTTGTCATCAGAATCTCACTTAGAAAATTAAGAATAAGCCAATAATTATATCGCATAGTTTCCTCTATAATCAAGAAAATCTATCTCCCAATATTCTTACTTCTCGAAATGACCATCAATGTCCTAAATATCTATCTTATATATTTCGTAAATCGATAAATATAATAAATAGCATTTATCTTAATAGTAGCAATATAAATAAATTTTCTAATAGAAATCGTTTGAATAGTTGTATCAAAATTCTATTTCTTTTCTTTTTTCGGACAGGATTTACCATAGTGTCAACCTCCTGGAGGTATTCGAGGCCATTCGTATTTCTGGCCTCAGCACCACATTTCTTTGTTGTATGGTCCCCGGTTCTTTCATGCAATCTGCCTCTAGTTGCTTGTATTTGTACAAGGATTGCAATATCCAAGCATGTAACAGCCAGACGCACTCTAAACAAGAAGCGGTCATCACACATGCATGTGTGGTTGTCCAACTTACATGCACGCCTACACGGGCCCGCGCACGCGTCCGCAGGCGCCCACACCCGCCCCCCCGTCCCCCCGCCCACCCACGCACCCACGCATACCACTGCGCACACATTTCCATAACTGTTCGACAAGTGCAACGTGGAACCGAAACTGTGTGCAAGTGAAACTCTGCGATCTGTTAAAGTTGTAAGGCTGAGAGACGAATGTGTCTGGCCGTTGAATTAACCACGAAAAAAATGCAAACCTCTAGCTGACCAGGCCAGATGCCACCATGCACTGACAGTGTCTTGGTTGGGCAGTGACTGTCAGGCATGCGCTGCCCCTGCTCTGCGGCAAAACATGACTCCGAAAGACAAAGGCGTCAACATGACCCTTATAATGCAATCAAGGTGCCCACCCCACACACACAAACTCAAACACACACACACACCCAAGATGTAATTTAGGCAGAGATCCGTGGAAGTCGCCACCTGTACCAGGGTAGCCCAGTCTTTCGGCGTTCTGCAGCCGTTCTCCGCGGAAGTGCACTCCACCGACTACGCCCTTCCACTGTCCACCTTGAATCTCATCACGGGGATCCTCCGCACAGACCAAATTTTCTGGAGTCTGTTGCAACTACGACCAAACTCGGGCCTCTCCACCCCAGGAGGGAGGAGTCTCACCGGGCCCCAACTGCACCAGTTTGGACACGGCGCACCCATCAATGATGTCGGTTCGCACGTACATGCTGGTCCTGAAAGCAGGGGTGTGAGGTTGTCTGAGCAGTCGGCTCGATTGCCAAAAACGCAGATGGAGGGCCTAATGCCAAGCTTCACGAACTCTTCCGTGAACTTCTTGGCGAACTCGTCGAGAGGATCGCCGACCAGATCTTTCATGGATGCTGCCATGGCTTTCAACCTGCCAAGCCGCCAAGCACCAGGGACACTCAACCGGACAAGAACACCGAAACAAACCAAAATCTTGCACATCCGACCTGAACCTATCAGATTCCCGGGCCAGCTCATTCAGTTCACGCACGTCGACAGGAAGCTTTCCATAGCTGTTTCCGCGCGAGACCCATGAGACTGTCATCCAGTCCTTCGGCGCAGTGCGGTTGCGGAGTAAGCCCTGAACGTCTTAGTCATGAAAGCTCGTGGGCAAAGCCTTTCCCCACTCCTCTACAGGTGCCGAGCCGAATTCACGCAAATCGATGATATCCTCGCCCACTCACACATGGGTCGCTCGCTTGTGTTCCTTTAAGCACATCGTAAATGCTGCCTCGAAACAGTCGCATAGTGTGGCAATGTAGAAATTCTCCAAACCTTGCAGGAGAGCACTTGACAGATTGCTGAAACATTGAAGCCGAATGTGCGGAAGTGTCACGTGATATGGAGCTCCAGGTTTCAACACATTGTCCTGGGCATAGTGACCGGCTGAGGACAAAATATCAGTGTAATGCTTTGCACAGCCGGAGTAGTTTTAAATGAATGATTCGCCGAGCTGCAGCGATGACAACCGCATCGTCTGCGAGAATGTTGATTCCTTCCTGAAAAAATTGATTTCGACTCACACACTCGCAAAGCAGGCATGGCGATAAGAGTCCGAGATTGCTACTGGGACATACCACCACACGCTCTAGCAGTGACAGTCATTTCATAAACAGGGGAAAATCGAGTAAGTAGTGCACACAGTAGTAAGCAAACAAATATGGCCCACAATAATGAAAGTGAGAGCAACAATGCGTTATGACTGCCACCGTCAACGCGTAGGGATATGTGGTGTAAAGGTGTTCCTCACGGCGTACGTATCACGCCTAGAGATCGCTGTTTCAAAATATGTCTATCCATGTCACATACTTGCAGGGAAAATTGCTCGCTGATGAGAGTAAATTTGGATCGGCCACAAAACTTGCATACACTAGCATAAAATGTTGCCCTGTCTCTAGTCAGTCGGCAAAATGCCGAAGAGGCCAGAGCTGTCAGAATGTCGTGCAGGCAGCTGGTGTCACTATGCAGAGGGACTCACTTTGTTGAACGTCCGGTGGATTTTAACGACTGTATCTGTGCTTTCTGGTCTGTCTCTCTGGGCTCTGGTCCAGAGAGCAAACTGGGAAGTGGTTTGATAATCAATGCTTAGAGACGTTGATGCAAGGGCTCGCAAAACAACTATCAGAAAGCTTTGACCATGTAATGTCTTAGATAGCTTGCGGGCCCTTGTATCCAACGACGCCCACTTCGTGTCATCAGGGGATCTTTGAGCCAGCTGCAGAAAAGCAGACAGGCCGCTCCTCTGGAAAACGGAAAGGGCAAATCAGCATCTCTGGCCTTCAGCAACAAGTCCCTTCTGGCCGGCAGCTTCCAAAAGTATGATGAGCTCTGCAGCCTTCGGAAACCAGACTTCCAGCCAGGCTCGCTGGCTCGCGTGCTCAAGAACTGCAGCACGCAGGTCCTGTACACA
>CAJNJA010095697.1:0-47284 GCA_905231915.1 Symbiodinium necroappetens
TATGTATATGTATATGTATATGTGTTCCGGTGAAGGTGCTGATAGGACTGCCGACAAGTTGGACAGAAGGTTTAGGGCTGTGTCATGTTCAGGGGGCAGTACCGTCAGGGACCTACTGTAATGCGCTAGGGCATACTGTTGAGGTTCATGGTCCAGCAGCCGCTGAGCAATGCGAGGCAGAAGGGAGCACAATGGAGCAATATCTGTCGAAAGTTCAGGAGCTAAGATGCTAGCCCAAACTGCCGGCATCACGATTCTTCACGACTGGGCGCAGCTGGCGATAGTCACCCACCAGAACCTTGCTCACAATGTCACTACATGCAGCAACATGCAGAGGCTCACTCCCTCTGAGCACGTGGCAACTCTCTGCACAGCTTTGCTCAAAGTCAAGGGGCAAAGAGTCTGGCAAGGTCTGGAAAGAATCTCCCCGCAGCAGTTGCTTCTTGGTGTATCGCCTCTGGCTCGGGCGATGTGCCGCATTCGTCCACCACCACCTGCCGCAGCTCTATGTTCTCCTCAGCAGATCATCACTATCAGAACAACAACTCAAGCAGCACCAGCGTCCTTCTGCAACAGCTGCGGGATCCAACCCCGGCGACAGGAACAGTTGGTTGCAAGGAGGATGTTGCAGCCTGCCATCACAGATCCAGATGCCACCTCTGCTCTAAGCACGTGCAAAAAACCTGCTACAAACCGATGCGACTCGCCAGCCAAGATCGGCACGATGTCGGGACATGGCAGATCTGAATCAGAAATCAGATGGATGAAGTCATGCCAGAGGGACTTTGAAACTCAAATGCCCGAGCTTCTTGTCGTGCTTCCAAGTATGAAGTCCTGCAAAATATCCGTAGAGTGCATCGGCAACGAAGACAGGGCCCACGCAGCATCTCGTGCACCCCTTGCCCAATTCAGGACTCCCGGCAGTGCTTTGACACACTTTTCTCTGGCGGGTAAAGGCTGCTGCCTTTTGCTTTGAAACGAGAGCAGCAAAGAACCTCATTGCGACTCTTGCGCCGCTCGGTAGCCGACCACTGTTGGGCGGTGACCATCCTGCCTTCTTGGAAAATCTAGTGCATTTTGCGGAGAAATTCCACTAGAACTCGCTGGGCTTGAGGCAAGCAAACCCAGCGTTGTTGCCCTGGACGGGAGCCCGAGCCACAGCGCTGCTGCGGCTGGCTACATAATTAAAGCGGTTTCTTCGGCGGACCCCCTGGGTACGAGCAGATAGGCAGAGCATGTTCAAAGGACTCGTCTTGGCCTGGGTCCATCGGCTGGAAACGTCTGGAGGCTGAGGGCTTTCATATACTATATATTATACACTATAATATATATATATATACATATATATATACATATATATATACATATATATTATACATTATATAATATTATATATTATATATGATATATTATATATGATATATTATATATTACATTCAGAAAGAAAAAGAAGGACAGAAGACGAGGACCCGGCCGCCCAGCGGCTCTCCAAGCCGCTGCTCAGCTCACTTGCGCCTCGGCGGGTGCGCAGGCGCGTTCGATTGCTTTCTATGGGTGCTAGACGCCACACGATAATCTAGTATTTTCGTAATCTTACAGTTTAGGGTTCAGGGTTTAGGGGTAATCTTACAGCATACTAGAATACTGAAGATGAAAAAGCAGCTGGGGCCGGGGCGGCATGAGGTCCGGATCCTCAGCGCTCCCTCGCACCTCGCATGCCCGAAGATTCGAGCCTCACCCAGAACCGGCTTCGCTTAGCCTCCCCGGCCTTGAGGAATGCTTGCACCGGATCATCGATGCTGCTTCGAAGCACGCCGCCAAAGGTGTCTAATTCGGTGAGATCTTCATCTTCGACCTTGAACCAAGTATGCTAGCATGGGAAGTCTGCATGCCGCATCATGCTGCGTGCTGAAGATTGCTTTCCAAGTTGCGCTTTCCGACTTTGGCAACACACTGGGGTCTGACCTGAAGCGCCCATGTTGCTACCACAAAATTTGCTGGGGAGCGCAGACAGGTGCAAGCACTCAGAAGAACTAGGGGCTGAACACCGAACTGATGTGGCCCCACGTGCTTCCTACAGGGACCAGTGAGCAAGTCCCCATGTTACATATATATATATAGAGAGAGAGAGGGAGAGAGAGAGAGATATATATATATGTAGATATGTGTATATATATATATATACATATATATATATATAGGTATATGGGCCTACAGGTGCTCGGCTCGGCCTGTGAACTGGTAGGCAGGGTGACTGTCACTGACCTCCACAACCCTGCGCTTCTTCTTCGCAAGGGGCCGGACGACCTGATGTGGCGCGCAGATGATTTCCATCCGAGCTTCATGAACACGATGCAAGCACTAGCTGTGACTACGATTGCCGGGCGCATCCAGAATCAGCTCGGGATGCCACACCCGGAACATCAAACTTGGCATTGTCGATGGCACCGATCTCATGCAAATCTTCAATCCTGTCCATGGACATGCCTGGCAGCAAGGACGGAACTCCTCAAAAAGCCTAAACGAGCGAAGTGCTGATGACTGTCTGGTGCGACTCCGCTTATACAAATTGCATAGAAAAAACTTCTCCATGATCCGCCTGAGTCAAGCAGAACCTGTTCTGTGTGCTCACCAACACGTGGGGGAGGAAGGCGGTAGTCCACCTGTGGACGGAGCTGCAAAAGAATTTGGCACTCTTGGAGGGTAACTCCCTCCCAGAAGCCCCCAAAAGCATCGGCCCGCCTTGGTGCGGGAGAACTTCATCGGCGAGCCGATGAGCGAGACCGAATCACTGAAGCCAGGGAGGTTCATCTGAATTTCCATGTCTCGCGACTGAACCTGGGAAGCCCGAGAAATTGGAAGCTCCCATGCCCCTCTGGCTGTTCTGCGTTTGGCCGCGTTGTCCTCTGAGGTGCCGGACCGAAGTCCTCTTGTCTTGGAAGTTTCAGAACAGTTTATCATGATGATGATGATCATCATCATCCTGATCATCGGTTGCGTTCGGACTTAGACACGTTCTGCCTTGAGTTGGCAACGCCGGCAACGCCCTGCTAACATCACTGGCATTAGAGCTGACAATTTACTCACAAAAAACGCCGAGAGAGTCAAGCACAGGACTATCGCATCTTGCAGCGGTAGATGCTTGTTAAAGCTGATCTGACAGTTCGTTGCATTGCCCACAAAAGTCCCCTCTCAGACACTGTAGGGTGGCCAAGCAGGTTGGCTGCTGGACTGCTGCAGCTTTAGACTCACTGCCCAGTGGGTGTGCATCTGTCTGTGTGTGTGTGTCCATATGGCAGGCAAGAGGCATGAGGGTCGGCGAAAACTTCATCAAGGTGAAGGATGGGAGCACAGCCGACCATCTCCTTCTCCAACTTCTCCAGCCACCAAAGCTTCTCGTGCTGCGAAGTGATCTCGTTCAGAGTCGGCGTGACAACATCCCTGTGAACGACGCGGGCCTTCATGGTGTTGAACCTCTCGTCCTTCATGAGTTCCTCTCGACCAGCCACCTTGCAGAAGCGCTCGAACTGATCGTTGTTGGATGCCGTCAGGATGAAATAGCCTCAGCACACTCAGCACTCCGCTCTGCAAACCACCTGCGATCAAAGCTGAACAACGGACAACGAAAGGCAGAACACAAAAGGCAACATGAAGACGAAACAGAATGCTACGAGCAACCATCCTTGGCTGGCATGACCTGGTATGGCACCACGTTCGGGTGGTTGTTGCCCACGCGCTTCTGCCGCTGCTTCTTGGCCAAGTAGTTCATTCCCTGATTCGCAAGGAGCGCCACTGCCACATCAAGCATTGAGATGTCCACGTGCTGACCCAATCCGGTCACGTGCTTGTTGTGCAAGGCTGCCAGAATCCCAATGACCTGCAAAAGTACACTTTCCTGGGCTCCCATAAGCTTGAGAAGACATGGGAGCTGAGGCTCTGGCACCATGCAGCCCTGCCGTTAAGTCGAAAAGAGACAGCCCAGTCTTCATCGGCGCACCGTCGGGTTCTCCGGTCAGACTCATGGAGCCGCCCATCGCCTTGAGAACTACCAGAACTCCTAAACCCCTATACCATATACATATGTACAGACATACGTAGGTTCATGTACTTGTTTATCTATTTATTGATTTGCTTGATTTTTGTTTGTGTGTTTGTTGGTTTGTTTGTTCGTTTGCTTGCTTGCTTGCTTGGTTGTTTGTTTGTCTGCTTGCTTGTTTGCTTGTTTGGTGACTGTTTGTTTGGTTGTTTGTTTGCATGCTTGTTTGCTTGCTTGCTTGCTTGCTTGCTTGCTTGCTTGTTTGCTTGCTTGTTTGCGTGTTTGTGTCTTTGTTCAATTCTTTGTTTGCTTGTTTGTTCGCTTGCTTGCTTGCTTGCTTGCTTGCTTGGTTGGCTGGCTGGTAGGCTGACTGCCTGGCTGGCTAACTGCTGGCTGGCTAGCTGGTTGGCTGGCTGGCTGGTTGGTTGGTTGGCTGGCTGGCTGATTGGTTGGTTGGTCGGTCGATTGTTTTTGTTTCTTTAGATAGTTAGTTACTTGGTTAGTTACTTAGTTAGTTAGTTAGTTCGTTCGTTCGTTAGTTCGTTCGTTAGTTAGTTAGTTACGTGGTTGGTAGGATGGTTGGTTGGTTGGCTGGTTGGCTGGTTGGCTGGTTGGCTGGTTGGCTAGTTAGTTAGTTAGTTAGTTAGTTAGTTAGTTAGTTAGCTAGTTAGTTAGTTAGTTAGTTAGTTAGTCAGTCAGATAGTCAGTCAGTCAGCTAGTTAGTGCTAGCTAGCTAGCTAGTTAATTAAGTGGTTCGTTCGTCTGTTCGGTTTGCTAGTAGTTAGCAAATAACTAGTTAGCTAGTTAGCCAGCTAGCTAGGTGGCTAGTTAGCTAGTTAGCTAGTTCGCTAGTCAGCTAGCTAGTTAGCTAGCTGGCTGTCAGATAAGTAGTTAGTTAATTAGTTAACTATTTAATTAGTCAGTTAGTTAATTAGTTACTGATAACAGTTAGTTAGCTAGTTTTAGTTAGTTAGTTAGTTAGTTAGTTGGTTGGTTGGTTAGTTGGTTGGTTGGTTGGTTGGTTGGTTAGCTAGTTAGTTGCTTAGTTACTTAGTTAATTAGTTGGTTGGTTAGTTAGCTATTTAGGGTATTAGTTGGTTGCTTGGTTATTTGGTTTCAGTTAGCCACCCACTTAGTCAGCCAGCCGGTTAATGAGTTGGCCAGCTAGTTAGTCAGTCAGTCAGTCAGTCAGTCAGTCAGTCAGTCAGTTAGTTAGTTCGTTAGTTGGTTAGCTAGTTAGTTAAGTACTTTGCTTGTGTGTTACTTTGGTATTGTTGTTGCTGTTGCTGGTGGTATTGTAATTGCTATTTTTGTTGTTAGTGTTAGTATCACTATCCGTGTCGGAACTAATTATTATTGTGAATAAGATATATATATATATGTATATGCACATGCGCATATATATATATATGTGTGTGTGTATATGTTGTATTGTTATACCGTACACGATTGTAATATACAACTGTGCTATATCATGTTTAGTCTATCTGTATGTGTGCATATATATATATATGTATGCATATACATACATATACACACCCATATAAGTCCTAAACTCTACATCCTAATGCCCTGAAGAAAGCAGTTGCCAGGCCTGGCCTGGATCAGCATGTCATAAGCAGGTCTCTTGCTGTAAGGTCCACTGTGGCCAAAGCCAGTAATGCTGCAATAGATCCTAGGGTCGCACACGACCAACCCTATACCCTAAACTCACCCCCAAAACCCTAAACCCCTAAACCCCAAACCTCAAACGCGAAACCCTGAACCCTAAACTTCGCGAAGCCGTGGCATAGCAGTTGAAGAAGATCCATGCATCGACAGCAAGAAAACACTGCTCTTGCGTGGCCAGAATCAGCTGAGGGAAGTCATCCTTCAGCTGGTCGTATCCCAAACCATACCTTCGCAACAATTCAGCAGACCACCGAAGAACGATACTCGTGGCGGCTTTTTTCGGGGGCCGACATTGAGCCGAGAAGCTTTGCCAAGCCACCGGCTTTGAAGTTCTCGATGACGATATCAGCACTTTGCAGCAGGTGTTTCACGACATCTTGGCCTTCTTTGGTCTTGAAGTCGACAGCTACACTGTACTTGTTCCTGTTGCAGCTCGAGAAGTATGCTGCCACATCTGAGTCCTCGCCGGGGCCCTTCTGCAGAAAGGGCGGCGCATAACCTCGGATTCGGTTGCAGAAAGGGGGTCTTGTATTTCACAAGCTTGCATCAAAGAGACGTCTGGTGTCATCACCGGACTTGGGTGCTTCCACCTTGATAACCTCTGCTCCCATGTCGGCCATCAGCATTGTTGCCGATGGTCCTCACCCAGGGTACAAGATCTGCACTAAGATTGCGTGGCACCTGCTGGCAACTGCACAACGCTTGAAGCTGTCGGCCTGCCAGGATGCGGGACAGGTCCAAAATTCGTATTCCTCCACAGCCCATCAGTTCCGTACTCTTTGCTATCACTGCAGGACAAATTCAATTCAGAAACGACACCCTGGAAGACACTACTGAGTCTAGCTCCTGAAAGCGGGCCGGTAGCAGGGCCGGTAGACAGAGAGAAGCATCTCGAAGTGGCTAAGCGGCACAGATTCACGCTCCTCGACCTGAAAACTTGCATCATTGCCTCGGTCGGTTAGTGTTGCTGTCGACTGCAATCAGCTGAACAGCAACTCCAAGATGAGATCATGACCCTTGCGTCGGTTCTCCGAACGGACACGCAGGCGCTCACCAGGAAAGAAGTTTTGGACCACAAAAATGGGCTTCGGCAGGCAATGTACTGGGGCTACTGAAGATACTTCCGACTTCTTTGATGTTGTTTGTTGCCGATTCATGCTTTCGAAAATCGCCGATCAATGCACTTCAAGAAAGCATGAAGATGTTCCATGAGTACGAGTGCATGAATGTGCACGAAGGCTGTTTGCCAGAACTGCGCAAGCTGCAAGAACCGTAAGAACTCAGAGCTTCAGGTCGTTAGCATTCGGCTTCTCCCTTTGGGAGGCACGAATTGCAAGCAATGCCTGCCATGTCGACGGCCTTTGCCCGCAACACGTCGACTCTTCAAGTCGATAATGTCACCTCACCACGCGTTCTCTGTCAATTTTCTGAACCGGGCTTGCCTTTGTACACGAGGTACAGGAATAACATCGCTTCATGCACTCAGGAAGTGTTAGAGGAATGCTGACAACCATCACCTTGGGCACGCGGAAATCATGTGTGAGCCCAGGCTTTCTCTCAACAACAGCAGGAACTTAGCCTTCAGGTGACCGTGACTATAGTAAGATGGTACTGATGATCGCGACGACAATCATAACGATGCTGATGAGGAAGCTTGTTCCAGCGATTCTTAACAGCAGTTGCAGCACTGGCCCTCCAGTAGCAGGAAGGCCACCGCCAGCGTCACGACGGCGTCGGCTACATCCCCTGCTCCATCTACTCCACGCTGCTGCTGCTGCTACTACTACTGCTGCTACTACTACTACTACTACTACGACGACGACGACGACGACGCTGCTGCCATTGCTACTCTTATTCTATTCCTGTTGCCATTGTTACCGCTACTGCTACCGCCGCCCCTCATCTCACTCTTACTCTCTGGCTCTTGGCGTAGCTCTTAGACATTGCTACATACGACCTACTACTTACTTACTGTTCAAGCCCAGTCTTGATTCGTACTCTTGCTCTCACTCATACTCATACTCCTGCCCTTACTCTTACTCTTAGTTGTCAGCAGCCAGAAGCGAAAGGACACCGACTAATCATATACTATACTATAATATACTATAATATACTACAATAAACTAGAATAAACTATAATATACTAGAGTATACTATAATATACTATAATATACTATACTATACTATAATATACTATAATATACTATAATATACGATAATATACTATAATATACTATAAAACTATAATATAACAGCAGAGGTGGCGGCTGAATCATCTTGGCTTTGCAATCTGCTCTTCAGAGTCAGCTCCCGCTCTTCCGCTTCCTGCATCCGCCAGTGCTCCAGCAGCAAGGGTGTAGGGTTAAGGGTTAAGGGTTAAGGGTTTAGGGCTTAGGGCTTAGGGCTTAGGGTTTAGGGTTTAGGGTTTAGGGTTTTGGGTTTTGGGTTAAGGGTTGCTACAAGGGCTTCTATAAGGGCTAGGCTAAGGGGAACCACAAATTTACACAGCACTTGCAGCTTTGGAACCGCATCTCCTTGAGTTGTCTTTCAGCAATGGCCAGCTGTTGCTGAAGCTGTCGGAAATGCTGCGCATAGCCTGCACGCTCGCGACGACTTGAACTGCCCAGGCCTGCAGCTGAACACACGGCTGCCTTGCTCCGTCAGGCTCGGTGCCTGGCGACGGCTGGCAGAACATCCGAAAAGCCGAGTAACAGGAGGCTGTGAGGACAAGAATAGTGACATTAATCACAACAATAATAATCATAGTAATAATAGTAGTAATAAGATGAATACAAGATAAGTAAGGTCCCGGCATTCAGAATCGCTTCCTGTGATGTGCGACTTAGCCAACTGTCCTGCAGCACGTCGTCAGCGGAAAGCCGCTTCCTTGGCTGCGATCACGGAAGAACGTCTCTAAGGAACGTCTCTTGTTTCTCCAAACGGCTGGTCGCTTCTCCTTGGAGACAATGTGGAGACCCAGAAGCAGTTGCTTCGCAGCACCCAAATCATGAAGCAAAGAAACCCTGTCAAGACTCTCATGAAAAACAGTTCAAGCGTGAAGCACGGTAAGAATGCTGGGCAGATGCAACACGCACGCTGAACAGACGCAAAGCCAACCATTTCAATCCGTCAGTGAGATTGACCGTCCCCGTGGAGACTGCGATGCTGACTACGGTTTAGGGCTCCGGGATTCCCTAAACCCTAAACCCTAAACCCCTAAACCCTAAAACCCTAAACCCGGGATTCGTTGCCTCTGCGTAGATGTCGCGCTCGGAGGCGGCTCGGCCACAGGGCCACGATCCCAGACTCAAGACACACACACACACACGTGTAGACGGCCGAGTTAGGTTCAGCAATAAAGGGCCTGGATGACTAGATTGATTAGATTAATTATTTGATATGGTTTTGGGGTTATATTATACTATGGCAATCTATAAGGAGCTGCTTCGAGGAGCAAAGTATATCAGAGGCTCCAGAGATTTGCTGAGGCCAAGCTGCTCGATGTCAGGGCAGACCATCCGCTGACACAGGCTTCGCGCTTCCGGCGCCGCTGCTTGGAAGGCGCCTCCCATGAGCCCGCCCAACCTGCAATGCAGGGTTTAGGGTTTAGGGTTTAGAGGTTTAAGGTTTAGGGGTTTAGGGGTTTAGGATGGTTTAGGATAGTTTAGGATGGTTTAGGATGGTTTAGGATGGTTTAGGGGTTTAGGGGTTTTGCTCCCAAGGGGCATTGAGGCGCCGAAGTCCAAGGTGCCGGCATAGAGCTTCTCCATGTCCAGGACTTGCTTCGAGTTCCCTTTTGTCTTGATGAAGGGATGGCGGCCGCCGGAGACGAGCCTTTGAGTCTTTGAGTTTGGAGGTTTAGGGTTTAGGGTTTAGGGTTCGGTCCTAGGTGCATGTGCAGTGTACAGCCCGCAGCCCAGACGTCCACCGGATGTCCATAACCTTTGCTCCCCTTCTTCAGGAGGTGCTGCTCTGGCGCCATGTAGGCTGGTGTGCCGACATCCTCTTTGCTCGTTTCATCCGCCCGGAGGAAAGTGGCAAAGCCGAAGTCAGAAAGCTTCAAGAGGCCAGACGAAAACATGAAGTTTCCAGGCTTGATATCACGGTGGCCTAAGCCAGTCCACTTCTAGCGCTTTCCCTGCAAGCTCAGCTGTCACTCCGACCTGCATCCGAGCAACAGATGCCTCTTGCGTGCAGATGGGCGATCGCGGCACAGATCTGCCTCGGTGTAAACATTTCCCTGAGGTCGCCGCGTCGGAGTTTAGGGTTTCAGGGTTTGGGGTTTAACCCTAAACCCTAAACCCTTATAGGGTTTCAGGGTTTGGGTGCCACAGCTCAGCTCGCTCCCTTCGAACCCCTTTTTCTCAGCAGCGGGCCGCGTCCAGGCGCCGGCTTCCACCTCGCGAAGCTGCCATCCTGACAGAAAAAGGCACTCTGAGCGCTTATATTATATGATATTATGTTGTATTATATTATATGATTGATATTATATTATAGTATAGTATAGCATGCTATATTATAGTATAGTATATTATGCGTTTCAGCCGCTCTTTTTGGCCGCAGTTGGCCTTGCTCCTTGAGCTTGTCATCTAGGTCGCCTCCATCACAGTACTCCAGAACCTTGTGACTTCTGCTGTTTGAAGCCTACAACACACGACACTCGACATGCGACTGAGCTGGGAGCAATCGAGATATTCTGACTGTCCTCGAAATATGTATACAACTTGGTGACATTTTCATGATCACAGGCTCTGAGTATATCAATCTCCAGTTGGATTTCCGAGCGTTTTGCCCCCTGCCAGTATGACTGAAGCTTGTCGATCTGCTTCACAGCCACGAAGTGGTTGGTCTTCTTGTCGACGGCCCGCCACACTGTGCCAAAACCACCCTGTCCAAGCTTCACCTTCTGCTGAAAGTACCTCGGCTGACCGAACTCTGCAGATCGTAGCTTTGAAGAAGACGTGGTCACATGCCACCAGGTTTCGCATCATCCACGCTTTGCCCGATGCCCATTCACTTTCGGGCACCGTCAAGCTCCAGAGGCTCCAGCCGTGGTCCGGAGATGAAGACCACTTGGCTTGGCCATTGCACCGGATCAGTTTGAAGGGTTCAGCGACTTGGAACGCTGTGGCAGGAAGAATCGAAATACTCCTAAACCGGCTATGAGTTCAGTTCGATGTTAGATCGATGTGCACATGGAGGCATCATGCTTGCCGTGCTTGCCAGTGTCCTGTCGCATGAGCCAAGAAGGTGGAGGACAGCGGCTCTGGAGCAGCAAACTGAAGAGTGCAGCTTTGAAGTTACCCCTACCCCTAGCCCCAGTAACACCTCACGAACTTCCAGCCACATCAAAACCATGCAGAAGCGGGAGGACAGCGCTTTTGCAAAGAGTCAACGGTACTCGGAACAGAATCAAAGCTTCGCAAGTTCAGCTCACTTCTGGAAACTACAGCAGTGCTGCATGTCCTTCTCGTCAGCTGGTAAGAGCTTCTATAAGCATCGCTGATCACACCAAAGTGACATCTTCCACTTCTTCTTGCTTCAAAGTCACTCTGGCAGGACAACATGCTCAAGAGCGGATACTCCTATCACTCCAATAGGATGCAAAAATCCCGGGAGCCAAGCTCACCATCCGGTGGAGAGTTCAACGTGCACACCCGCAGAATCCACAGAGACATGCTTACAGGCAAACTAGGCTCGAATCACAGGACCAGGGATGCAGGTGCAGCTGTTGAAAGCCCCGCAAGCATTTTGGGATGTCGACCCACAAGAAGAGGCAGAACCAAGTAGCCAAAGACTGTTGCACTGTGTCATGGGAGACAAAGAGTCTTGGCCGCTGCCACAGTCAGCAAGAGGAACCGAAAATGAACAGAATCCTGGCACTTCCAAAGAAGCTGCCGAGCTCAACTTCGCTGTTGGCACATCGTGATTGAAATAAACGGAACTTGATATCCCCGTTTGTGTCCCCGGCGTCTCACTTTCGCCAGGCCTCTCTCGCAGCGTAGTCCACCTGCCCTGTCTCAAGACGGAGACACAAGGGGTTTGGGGCTTAGGGCTTAGGGTTTAGGGTTTAGGGTTTTGGGGCTTAGGAGTGAAGAAAAACCCTTTTCTCAAGCTGCAATCTCCTGGATTGACCAAGCTGATGATTGTATTGTGAATCATGTGATTGATACTTATACTTCTATTGGTAATTGATAGCAATAATCTGCGCAATAATAGCAATAACGATGGTAAGAATCCGAATAGTACTAATCATAGTCAGTGGTACTAAGAGTAGCCATAGCAAGAGTGGCCCCTGTTGCACCTTGCAAGTACTCGTGCAGAGCTGGAGCCAGGCCAATGATCTCGAAGGTTGATGATGCTCCACGTGCCGCCTGCAGAAGACAAGAGTATAGCATAGAATAGAGTATAGCATGGTATAGCATAGCAGCGAATAGTATGGTATACTATACTGTACCATGCTTTCCGACGTTATATTGTTGAACAATAGTATGTTACACACTACTAAACTCAGGGCCAGCAAGTCGCGTCAGAACCCGGGTCGACTCATTCTAAACTAATCTTCACCGCAGACCACGCAAGAGATCCGTTTAAGGTCACTCTCGGCACCTGGTGCTCACGGAAGATCTCGCACGTCTCGGGTACACTGTCCTCAGCTTCGCGAACAAGACACGCACCATCATGGCTCCCTCAAAATCATACTGCCTGCAAGGTCAAGGAACGGTAATGAAGATTTTCTCGAAGCCAGCACCCTCGAACTTTTTCCATGACCTGTCTGGGCCCAGTGCCAATGACGAAGCTCTGAAGAGATGAGGACAGGACACCAGTGGGTGGGCCCACAAGGCTGCTGTCAAGACTGAGGGCCGAACCCAAGAGGGAAGACACCGTGAGTAACGAAGACCGAGACCTTCTTAAACTGTCATGAACATATAAAGACTCCCTCTTGACTGTAGCTTCCCCTAAACCCTAGACCCTAAGCCCTAAACCCTAAGCCCTAAACCCCAAACCGACTTTGCTAAGGAGGCGACCTTCTTCGCTCCCCGCTTCGCAAGCTCTTCCCTGCAAGCCAGGACTGTGCCGCCTCCAGGGGATGACAGAGACATCTTCGACACGACCCGGTAGGGCCTGTAGGGAGGGCCGTGGAGTCAGTTACCTGGGACCTATAGTCCCAGGAAAAACAGAGCTGCAATGACCCTGTTTTCTCAGCTTGACTCACGCATCCACATCCTCAGAATCAGAACAAAACGCAAGGAATTTTCGGCACTCACGGCCGGCCAGATTGCGATAGCTGATAGGAAAGCCGTCTTGGTGTCCTTGAGCAGCTCACAAACCTGAGGCTCCTCCCTGACGGGGTGCAGCCGGCGCACGTGGGTCAGACTCGGTAAAGGAGGACCATGATTCAAATCAACTGCACGTTTGAGGAATGTCCACTAAGCCTGGTCTGCTTCGGACAAGCTCCGTGGACCGTGGTGCACAATGGTCTGCATGAATCCGGGATGGCTCCAAAACCAAGCATGTGCCCCTTATGTATGTTGGAATTCATCTCGTGAACCCGACACAGTCATCCGCGGACCCCACTGGCCGACCTCTGCTGAACATTTGAAAGTCAGACTGTCCTAGACGACGCGCAGCATTCGCAGCAGCGCCAGGCTCGCCAGCAGTGGCAAGCTGACTACAGAGAGGTGGCTGGCACTTGCCAGGGCTGAGGGCCGGCATTCTCTGATGCTGCCGTCCCAGCAGTATCCTGACTGGCAAAGACAAACGCCGTTCACACATGTAGTGTGATCCAGCCAGCACGAAGAGCTGCAAGTAGTCGATGTGTCTCTTTCACAGGCTTCAGCTGTTCGTGTAACGCTTTGCTTGGTCATGACCAAGAACAGCTCCGGGGCAAACGACATTGTTTTGTTGAAGGTCTCGACGAGATCCGCCTCGGCCTGGGTGGTTGGGGGACAGAGGCCACCAGAAATCGGGTCGGTCACGATTCCCGAGCCGTTGACCTTGTTGAAGATCACTCGGAGTGGGAAGGTGTAGCCCTCAGGAACGAAGCCGGTTCTGGCGAGATCATCTCGGTTCATGGGTGCAGGTGGTGTGTAGCTGCACCCTGTAGATGTCTGACAGGAACTGGCCGACGGACACATAGAGATGCCTCGGAAAGCTTCCTCAAGCAAACATACGATACTGCGAGATACCACGACGTGTGATGGCTTTACAGCGAAGCAAACTCAGGCCATGACCATAAAGTCTCCGGCACTGGAGGCACTCCATAAAGTCACCATTCCGACTGCCCGCCGCTGTGACGATGCAGAAATCCGCGTTGTTGTAGGGATAGATTCGCCTTCTCCGATGATCTCCATAGGCATCTCCGTACATGTTGTTGTAGGCATACATGGCGCCGGCCCCTACCACCGCACCCCCAAGGGCATACATGGCAACGTTCGTGGGCTGGTTGGCTGGGACAGTATGGTACCCCGAGTATCCATAGCTGGTCTGCTGCGGCATGGAACCTCAGAGCACGAGGTGAATAGTTGATCTTACGTATTAGTTAGACTGTGCACACTTCTGAGGCTCAACCCAGAAGAGTGCCGAACGGCTCGCTCCGATAATCGCGCCGAGTTGCCACCAAAGTTGTTCATCATCTGAGGGCGGCTTGTGTAGCCGTAGGACACACTCCTTCTTCGGCGAACGTCCGTTTGGCCAGCAGGGGCTCGCCTGCGGCCAGTAGTGGTGTAGGTATTGCCACCTGGGTTGTAGTTTTGGGGCTCTGAAAAGTATTTATGAATAGGTACCTCTATAGGAACCATAAGGGAAATTTTAAAGTTTCTCAAATTGCCACTTAGCCACTGATGCTGGTGGTTCGCCGGCGGGTGGCAACAGGAGCAGGGACCGGCGGAGGAGGGGCGCGGCGGCGCACGGCCCGGCGACGTGGTGTGGAAACCACCGCCCGACGTCGTGGATAGGAGGCCTCGGCATCCACGAGCCCTGGGCCCTTTAGGAGTTTTTCAGCTTGACGGACAAGCGGCGTCAATGTGGACAAGCGGCCGTTGGCGCAGAGAAGGATCGCCTGCGAGCAGACGTCGGAGGGGCGGGCGGAGAGCGCCGGCGGCTGCCCGAGCTCGACCAGCTGCTGCTGCTGCTACTTCTCCTCTCGGGCTATAGCTTTTGCTGCTTGTTTAAACATTTTTTGGCTTTTCCTGCAACTCTCCCAGTGCGGGGTCCCGCCTGCTGCCTCCACGACGACGGGCCGAGAGAATACGAGGCTGAGCCGACTCGGAGGCAAATTCGCTCTCGGCCTCAGTCGGAGATCCCTCGAGCCGCCTCACAGCGTCACAGGTGTCGGCTGCTTCGTTGTAGGTCGCAGATGGGTCGTCACCTCAAGCAAAACAACCCTAGGTGTCGATGCTGCTTGCGATTTGCTGCTTCTGCCACATCTCCTCTAGAGTTCCTGCAGCAGCTGAACTTGCATCAACCGAGTGGCATGTCTCATAGCTGAAGTAGTAGCCGATGCCTAGCCAGGACTGCTTGGCAATGGGGCAGCTGCTGTTGACGTAGCACCAGGAGTCACAGCACCATTCGTGGTCTGAAGAAGAGTTCCAACCACTGTCTGGGTTGTGGTACCAAGTCGCCTTGCAAGCGTTGCTATCCCAGTCGTTGCAGGAGCTGCCGTAGTTGGAGGCGAAACCACTCGGAAGTGAACCAGCTGGCAGCTGCCCGCGGCATTCGCATGCTAGAGTGTCGTAGGGGCATCCTGAAACAGTGTCAGGGTCCATCTCACATCTGGTCTGGCTCCAGAAGTTCCCAGGCCACACCGTTGAAGCGCGAGAAGTGGGACAGGACTTATCAACCCAGCACCACGACATGCAACACCACATCCCATGGTCCGCATCGGGATATGTGATGTGACAGATAAAGGAATCATGCGGGGCACACTGCTGGCCATAGTTAGCGAAGGTACTTGCATTCAGCCCAGCGCTCTCCAAGCTGGCGGCAGGCATCTGCACATTCAAACAGTCGCATGACGTGTCAGTTGCTGACACATTGGGTGTTGGTTGGTACGGGCACTGAGACATCAGAGCCGGATCATCCTGGCACTGACTGTCGGACCAGAAGAGAATACCTTCCATTCCCGGGTTCAAAGATTGGATTGCGCTGGGGCACTCTTTGTCGACATAGCACCAGCTGGAACAGCACCATGTGTCCACTTGATCCGGCCGATAGTTTTGAGCACAGTTCGTCATATCCCAAGAGGCACAGGATTCGCCATAGTTGCTTGCAAACGTTCCGTTCATGGCTAAACTGAACAGGCTGGCCTTGTTCTTACACTTGCACGGGTCGTTTGATTCGGCCACAGCTGTCCAGCTGCAGGGAGTCGTTGGAGGGAAGGTTCTGCAAGCAGCATAGCTGAAGAACTGGCCGGGCATCGCTGTGCTCTGGTAGGCATCGGGGCAATCTTTCGTTGCGTAGCACCAAGGCCTGCAGCACCAGCTGCCAACGGTCAGGTCGCCTGCTTGGAGGATCAGGGACTTAGTATGATTATGAGGGTTTAGGGTTTAAAATTTAGGGTTTAGGGTTTAGGGTTATCATTATGAGATGTTACCTAGTCCGGGTTAGAGGTCAAAAACGAGGTCCAGCCGAACTGCGGCCGAGCCACCCCAGAGTTCATCACATTTGGCATTATCCCAAGCCTGACACTGTGCCCCATAATTTTGGCCATATGTGGCCGCCACTTGTGTTGGAATGGTGGGCATGGTACATCTGCAATTGCTGTCCACGGTGTTGGACAACTCTTGAAGAGTCACGACAGTGTCAGGTATCACCGTGACATTATTCGCGTCCACGATTGAGAAGTCGATCGTCATGGCCTGCAGGCCCACGAAGTTCCGACTAACATCTAAACGAGCATGCAAATACAGTTGATGATATAAATCCTGCAATACCCATAATAAGGAATATACCGTAATTCCTATAGTTGAGGGTCCTTAAGGTAATGCAGGATTTTTACCATCAACAGTAGGTTCCACGAAACTGCCCTAACTTCAGCATTGTAGGTCCAGAGAAGCAGCTGCTACGCCTGGAGTGATCTCAATTGTTCATCCTGCGCCTGCTGACTTGCACGGACAAAGCTGATAATGTACGGGGAGTCCATGTCGACGGAGCTCGTGAATGGGATGTACAGGTTGTAATCCGGCAGTGGAGGAGCATTGGGATTGCTGCTCACAGGCTTTGGACACATGACCTGCACAAATCTTACACGAAGTTCAGTTGACTGCTACTACCTCGTCATTGCGCTGTTCAGTAGCCTCTTACCAAGCACTTCGAATGCACGGACATGAGTCTCCCTAGGCGTCGCCGTGGCCTGCGCCAAATCAACCACATGCATGGTTTCGGAGGCTCGCCCCACGGCAAAGAGACTAAGGAAGAGAGGCCACATGGTGCGGCGAGGCAGTCTGCAATAAACCCAACCTAGTTGTGTCGCAGAACAAAGCCTTGAGCCTCAAAGATGAAGGCGAAGCGATGGTACCGCACAGGCTGAGCAACCAGTCGTGACAAGTCAGCTGCATCACGCTTTTCAGTTCAGCCGATCAAGATTCGTCTTCTGGCCTTGAAGCAGGAGAAAAGCTACCCAAAAAAATCCAGAAACCATGTCGCAATAAACGAGTCTGGTAGCATTTCTTGTTGACCTGCTCATGCAGTGTCGTCTGCGTCCGTGGCTGGATGCACTTTTCTGCAGCAACTACAACAAGCGCAACTCCCAGCATCAATCCAGGTCCGTGCTCCGAGTCCTGTTCGTCTGTTCGTGCATTCTCACACCCAGCATGCTTTCGCTGAACTGATGTTGCATCTCATGACCTCTCGCACGAGTGCCCATTTTGCCACGGAGTGGATGAATGTGCCTGCACTGCGTCAATGGCTGTCTTGCTTCTGTCGGAGCAGTTCACGCAACCAGGGAGTGTGAACGTAGCAAGCATCCACACGGCCTCCTTCCTTCTCGACCTGGTGTAAGCAGTGTATCGACTTACCGCTCAACTGATGCTGCGATAAGAACGGGTAGTCGCTCCAATTGCCGGTGAACGGCAAGCCATCGGATTCACCATCATCCATGTGAAGGTAGTGATAACTCACTGGCAGGCCACTCCAGTTAGCTCTGTGAACTGCAATTCCCACTGCCTTGTCCTCGTTCCACGACAGAGGGGGCCTCATAAATCTTTCTGCGACAGCTCGAAGTAGTTCGGACCCAATCACATATCCGGGCCCACCTGCCATGTGAAAAGGATAGAAAGGAAATGGCCAGTTGTCCCATGGATCGTAGTTAGGACTCTCTGTGTTGTTGAACCACCAGTCGGTCCTGTTCACTATATCTGGAACCCCAGCCTCAGTGCACGCAGGATCAACGAGGCACCATTTTTCAAAGCATGCAAGGCTGAAAAGAATGAAACCGTCAGAATCGTAGATCCGGAAGCACCATAAAAACTCGGAGCCCTGCAGTACTTACATGCAGGAGGAGGCACATAGGCATGGCTTTTGGGAGAAATTTGGTGCAGCCTCGGGCATAGGCGGCTCCAGGCCACGAAAGCATCGTCGTCGACCTTCATGAAGTAGTCCTTGCGACAGGGGCAGATCAAGGCCGCGGAGTGCAGCTTGAAAGCTAGGAGCGGACAGCCCCAACCTAGGTTCGAATCATCAGAAGCAAAGTCTCCGAGGAGGATCGCGACAGGAAGTCCCTCATACCGGCCGAGACCTTCTGGACCAGTCTGCCCTTGTCGTAGCCTTCCTCGCAATCTAGAAGCCGCACGTCTCCGAAGGACTTGACTTCGGCATCGAGCTGTGCAGCGTCGCTGGGCGAGAGCTGCGGCTCTTTGCAGACAACGAACTGAAAGATCACTTTGCACTGGTCGCAGCTAGCATCTTGCCAAAGCTCTCTTGCTGCAGCTCGCCGCTTGAATCCATCTCGTCTGGAGGTTATTATGACCCAGACAGACGTACTTGCAGAAATGGGGCGCATTGCAGCATAGCTCAAGCAGGCTACGAAGATGGCCCCCAAGCTAACCATGCACGCTTGGTTCTTCATCTTCGAGCTGAAATTCGGAAGTAGATGAAGTGTCGAGGGTGTTCAGAAAGTCGGGTGCGTTCTAGTATGTAATTAGGATGTTCTGAAAGTCCGATATCGTGGAAATATTGACAGAGAGCAGACAACACAGGCGCCATGTCTCAATGCACGGCAGACAGACGGAAGAGCAAGCCGGCCTGTGTTGCAGAGGTCGTCTACGATAAAGACGTGCTTTCCTTCAGGATCGCCTTCTGCAACCCGGACTACTCTCTTCTCTCCTTCGCGAACTTTGCTGCAGAAGAGGACCTGACAAGGGACCCGATTCCAGGTAATCACAGTGCGCGGCGGAATGCAGACGGCCGAGGACGAGACAGGATAGCCAGCCTTTTCAAAGAATCCGCCGAAGCGCTTTTTGGCTCCCTCGTCTGGGAAGGCCACCGCAACAGCCTCCAAACCACTCTCTGAATGTCGTCCTCTCGTACCGTTTACTGAAGTCGCCAATGCACACGTAGCATGTGACGAGCCTCGGTGCTGAATCCTTAGCCGTGACGCTTCCGAAAAAGCAAGGAGAGGACACGCTGCCCTCTCTGCAATCGAGGGTCGTGTCTTCAGCAGGTTCAGCAGCAAAGGCATCGCGGAAAGCAGAACTGGAAGGATGCTGTCTTGAAAGTAAAACCTGGACGGGTGCTACACTCGCCAGCAACGAGGCTGGCAAACAGCACTGATCACAGCCCCGACCTGATTTGCAGGGCGTGAATGTCGAAGATCAAGAAGCGAGCAGGTCCGCCGGGAGTCATGGGAACAGCTGAGATCATCCGAGAAAGTGTGGAGGCAGTGGCCACCTCCCCTTCTCGATCTACGCGCCTCAAATTTCAATGAACCCGCCCAAAAAGAGAGAGTCCTATAGCCCCAAAGACCCATCTTTCTTTTCCAATCGAAGTCGCTCCATGGTCCCCGTGGGGAAGAAAGGCAACAGCACCGTCAGGGACCTGCAGCCATATCTTGGAATGGCATAGAGCAGCGAGAGCCTCGGATTGTGACGAGAAAGCTCGCAAAAAAATACTGCCAAGTACTTTAGGGTTTAGGGTTTAGGGATCCTGTGCCAATCCTGATAGGGTTTTGGGGGGGGTTCCTTATGATAGTTTTAGTATATTATACCCCCAAACCCTATTCTAGTTATTAAGGCCCCTGAGACAAGCGGCTGGTCCAAGAGGATCTCTTTGCCTTAGGCGAAAGAATCAAGATCTTCTAAGCTCTGCATGGGGGTGGTGCCCTGTGGCCCTTGCGTCGCATGTTCAGGAGGAGCAGCACGTGGGCAGGCAGCAGTCTGTGAACCTCCTCGATGAAGATGTTGGGCATGCCAGACTCGAACTCACCTTGCTTTTCGTCCGAAGGTTCCGCACGAAAACAGCTTGCCTGTGCATCTGCTTTTTGAAACTATTCTTCTTGCTGTCCGGCATGCGCCAGTCGACTTTCACCTGCAGGGCGAGAGATGCTACCGTACGGCACTGATGTAGATGTGTGCTGCCTGGCCTCAGAGTAAGACTGCGGCGCCAGCTTGATGAGCGCTTCCCTCAGTTGTTGGGGGACCCTCTTCCGTCTCCCCCTTGGCCTCGCACTACAGACTGGCTCTTGGCCGAGCCATGCAGCAAAGGCGCTTGATATGATTCATGGAGGGATGCGAGACGATGATGTACTTGTTGCTAGGCCGCGACTCAGACAAGGCAGCCTTCGCTAAGAAGACCATGCACTGCACCAGCTGCAAGGCCAAGTTGAAGACCCTGCCTCGATTTGACTGACCACCATCTCGCGAAGGTCGGTATCCTCCTGAGGGGCATGCTGTTGTGTTCGCTTCGTTCTAGCGTTAGAATGAATATATATATATATATATACATGTACATATACATATACATATACATATACATATACATATACAGACCGGCCTCAAGCGGTCGCTTCCTGGAGCTTGTTCCCGAGGCCATGGCCGCACACTTGGCTAGAATTCCGGTGCGGGTCCGGAGCACACTGGGCTGATCTGCTTCTTGTCCTCTTGCTATTGGACAGCTACCTTCGTGGTTTCTATGAGGAAAGCTGCATAGTGCCAAAAACACACAGCTCAACATGACAGGATGCATGATGTCTGCAGCGAAGCCAGAAAATCCACTGCAAGCCATGCAAGACGGTGGCCTACACTCTGAAATCCCAGGGCCCAAACACGAGATCTCTTCGGATCCGTCCTGGCAGCCTCAAATTCGGAGCTTTGCGGACTGCAGAGCATCAACTTCTCGTAGGCGGCCTGAAGCGACCGCTTCCCCCCCCCATGGCTTGGAGGTCGAGGCGAGGTAACGGGGGCAGGAGGAAGAACAAATTTAATGGCAGCAGCAGCTGCTGCTGCTGCTGCTGCCGCTGCTGCTGTTGCTGGTGCTGGTGTTGCAGGTGCTGGTCCTGCTGGTGGTGGTGCGGGTGCTGGTGCTAAAACCCTGACGCTGGCGCTGGTGCGATGCTGGTGCTGGTGATGGTGCTAGTGATGGCGGCGACACGGCGACAACCTTGATGATAATGGTGATGACGGTGAAGGTGACGACGCCCACACTGACAACGATTGTGAGAAAGACGATTCATGGTAACGACGATGTAATCGATCTTGAGGAGGATCGAGGAGGAGGACGAGGAGGAGGGGAGGAGGAGAAGGAGGAGGAAAGGGACAATGATAAGACTGAGACTCAGACCCGATCATTCTAATCAGAACAGCGCGTAACCTCAATATCAGAATAGCAGTAGTAGTGCTGGTAGTGGAAGCAATAGCAGCAGCAACTTTATTAATAGCCGTCGCCGTCATCGCATTCGCCGCCGTCCCCGTGCTCCTCCTCGTCGCCAATACTTGTAGCAGTAGCAGCAGCAGTTGTTGTTGTCGTTGTTGTTGTTGCTGTTATTCATTCTTATTGTTGTTCTTACTTCTTCAGCTTCTATGTTGTTGTTGTTGGTTCGGATACTCATAGTGATACCCATCATGCCGGCTGGTGAAAGGACGATACGAGTAACAGCCGCAATGCGTAATGATACCTATCTCATGAAAGACAGCAGCAAACATAGCAAGTACAACTACGACATCAAGCACAGCCACAATCACATGGCGTCTTGGGAAAGAGCCTCACATGCTGCAGCTCGGGGATTGAAGTGGCTCGCAACCTGTCCAACATCCGTCGGCCAATCCACGAAAGAATCCACGAGTATGGGAGTCGTATGGCTGCCAACAAAACCGGCCGCAACAAATTGCCGCAGAATTCAGCTCTGAGGCACCTTGTTGTGTATCCTCCAGTGAAGTGCGAATCGACGCATTTCCTGCAAAGATGGTTGCGAATCAGCGGGATGCTGGCTGCCCTCTTCGCCGCTCGTGTCGCGGCCAGGTTCAGACTTCGGCGAGAGCTGTCCATGGAACTCACCACGCTGCACCTCCGGAACCGCAAAACGCCGCCGCTCGCGGACGCCGTCGTAGCGAAAAGCCTTCGGAATGGGAAACCTGGGGGTACAGCGTCATGGTTCGGCCTTCGACAACGAGTCAGCATCACACTGGCTGCAACAAAGCAACTCCAGATTCTCGGTGTCACTGCTGTAGACCTGAAGCCAACCAGAATTGACTACTAATTGACGAGGCATGCAATGATACTTAAGTAGATTGATCAGAGAGCGAACTTGCGCGCCCTCCATTGCGTGTAAAGCTTATCATTCACAGCTAGCCTAGGTTTTAGATAAGATTGAAGCGCCGACGATTGTTGCTTCTGCCCACGGGTTTGGACTGAAAGTGCAGATGACACCAAAGGACGCATTGAAAGCAAGCGACTGCAAACCCAAGTAGAAAATACGAGGTCCGACTACGAGATCTAAGCAATGGTTGACATGACATGAGACTCAGATGTGCTGGTCCCCACAGAAGCGAGACTCCCAGACTGCAAATCTTGGCTCTTCTGCCTCTGCTTATGGACTTATGGAGGCTGAAACGGCTGAGGGCCCGACGCGAAGAAGACGGATGCCATCGATGCTCTTCAGGGCAGCTCGACACATGGGACAATTCCGCCGTCCTGACGCTCAGTACCCCTCTTGTGACATCAGCCTCGTGCGACTAGCTCGGGTACAGGTGCCGGCCTCCAACTGAAGCCTTCAACGCTTGCATCAGGCCTGAAGAAACAGGGAGCGCTGTGCTTGAGCGGAGTCCTAGCTCTCACTCCAGAAACATCCAAAGGCTGACAATGCTGGAACAAGAAGTGATTCAGCAAGCATGCGATTTTGGACTTCTTGCTGCAGGTGGGTGTAGCGCCATTGGCTGTAGCTCGCCAGCATGCGCATCAATGGGTAAATCGAAGCTCCTGTACACTTGAGCTCAAGCGAGCGCCCTTAACGGCGTCCTCTCAAAGGACGGCGAAGGCTTGCCGGGACAAACAGACGCCTCTGTGCTCCTGAACAGTGCAGACTACAATGCGCTGCCTACAGATCCTGTGACTTTCGGGAATCTCTCGTGCGCATCACTGATTCAGCCCCGACTCCGTGGAAACTGTATGCTGCACGACATAGCCGACAAGAACGCAGTAGTGATGTCGATTGATGTCGGCAACGCACTTGAAGATGAGCGATCACACATGTATAGCAAAATATGAGTTTCATTCTAGACGGCATGGTAGGGTGGCAAGGCTGTTCGAGAAAGGGCCGACAGCGTTGAGAAACCCGGATCCAAGTCACAGGTCAGAAACTGATCTTGCAGGGTAGGCAACAAAAGCACATTAAGAACCATTACAAAGTCAACGTTCTAGAGAAAACATTCGGTGGCCGAAAACAAATCAAGAAAACGATAACAACAGTAGTCGTCAACGTCGTCATGGTAGTCGTTGCGGTAGTAGTAGAGGTAAACGCAGCATAACGCAGCAGTAGTGGTAGCAGTAAAGGTGGCAGTAGTAGCAGTAGCAGCAGTAGCTACACGAACAACCACATACAAGGATTAAGAGCAAGAACTCACAGAGCAACAACAACGGCAACAACACTAAATGACTCATCTCTTCCCCGCAATAGTAAACAGGGGTGGGCTCCACGGCCCCAATAGAGACTCGGAAAGTGGTTGTTATTATCACTGGTAGGTTTATCTCGATTGTCATTTTTGGGTAATTAATTGCAATAGTGAGTAATCAGCGAGAATAATGATAGTAAGTAATAGTAAGAGCAATCATTGGCAATAATTGACACGAGTGAGGAAAGGGAGGGATGGTTGCTTGGGGGTTTTAGTGGGGTTTAGGGTTTAGGGGTTTAGTGGCTTAGGGGTTTAGGGCTTAGCGTCAGGGGCCTTCTATTCTTCAAGGGTCTCTTGGAGTCCTGAAACCCTCCTCCTAATTCAGAATGGGTTTTAAACGGCGGGGATGATTTCTTATTCGCCCCAACGCGTGCTTATTAAATAGGGCGTGTTTCACAAAAGGGGGCATGGATTAACGATAACTCCGCTCCCTTTCAGGAAGCAGGAATGAATATATATATATATAGTATATAATATATACATGTACATATTTATAATATCTATTTGTGCATGTCGTATACACAGACAAAACATATGTGTGTATATACATATATATATATATATGTACATGGCTTCAACCGAGAGCCTTCTAGGAAATAGTAGGCATCACGCTTCCCTGCTCTGCGGCGTCAATGCCGCTACGAGGACCCTCAGCGGCCCGGCCGCGGCACATCCTCGTCCTGAAAGGATTCACGGCTACGGCTTGGCCCCTTTGTTGGTTGTAGCAGGGGTTGGTTCAGATAATAATAACAACAATAATAATAATCATAATAGTAATAATAATAATAATCATAATAAAAATAACAATAATAATAATCATAATAGTAATAATAATAATCATAATAAAAATAACAATAATAATAATCATAATAGTAATAATAATAATAATCATAATAAAAATAACAATAATAATAATCATAATAGTAATAATAATAATCATAATCATAATAAAAATAACAATACTAAAAGGTCTAGGACTTGGGATTTCGGATTGGGGTTGCAGGGTTTGGGGCTTCTCATTAACGGTGGAGAAAGCTCAGGGATAACTTTTAGCATCGGGCCCCGCGTCCGAAGACCACGGGGCTTAGGGCTGTCAAGGTCACACCGGTGAGATTCGAGAACAGTCTCATGTGTGTATATATATATATACACATAGATATATATATATACATATATATATATACATATATATATATATACATATCACAGAGCCCAGTCCATCTCATCGTTGAGTCCAACGATCTGCTTCACCTGCGGGATGTAGTGATCCATCCTCAGACCCAGTGTGCCCTTAAAAGGGAATCTAAGCATACAATAATAATAATAACAATAATAACGATAATAATAATAATAACAATAATAATGTCGCACCGAGCTCCTGGCAAGTTCTTCACGCCTTCTTGCAGCGTCGCATGGGACTGGGAGCAGCCCGAGCAGGAGCCCACCATCTTCAGGTACAGGGTGCTGTCTGCATGGTCGAAGCCTCAAAAAGAAGGAAAAGGCCATAGCCCCCCTTGCTTTGCTCTTGGTGTTGCTGTTAATTCAAGCGAGGAACGCACAAACTCGATGTCGCCGCCGTCTTGCTGAACAAAAGGCCTCACTCTCTCCTGTCCGAAGGGCAGCTTTGCGACTCCGCGCGATTCTCTCTTTTCGCCGCTCTGGGGAACTCTCCTCAAGCAGCTCCAGGATCTCGGCTTCGATGCTGCCCTCTGGGAAGTCCTCACGAAAAAGCGAGGCGAGTGATGAATGGGGGTGGGGTTTAGGAAACGCCCCTGACCTGGGGATCCGTGGACTCCACGGCAGACTCCTCGATCACTGTATGCCCGGCCTGCAAAGGAGGCAAAGCTGGTGAGCTCCAGCAGAGACCAAAACCCACCTCGTAGAATTTGCTGATCTCCCCCTCCACGACATCCTGTCGACTCGATCTTCAACGCCTCTTTGGAACAGGAGCCGATGTATTCCGCCTGGAGATCCTCCCACTCTGCTAGAGTTGATTTCGTCACGGTGACGTGCTCCGCGGCAAGAAGCACCTGGCCACATCACACATGAAGGTGAGCGCAGGCTCAGACATGAAAGGCAAATGCTGGCAAGAGGGAGCTCAACTTCTACACACCCCACGCAATCTCAGCCGAGATACAGCCACCGACAACTTGACAGGATGCTTCTCTGCAGGCGAGCGACTTCCCGCACGCCATCCAACTCAAGCAAGGACTTCGCGAGAGGAGACTGGATAGCCTGACGGCAAGAAGAGTTTTCTTCGACTGGAATGAATAGACGCATCAAGATGCAGGAGGGTATGTGCCGGACCAACAATCGCGCTGGTTGATATCGAAGCCAACACATCCCATGAGTGTGCCTGTGTGCAAAAGACCCCTGCAGTTTACAGCACACGCCTCATGAGGACTGCGAAAGAGCATGGTCCTGCGCTGCGAGTGACAGGATACCATTCAGGCTGTGCACAGGTTGCAGCTTCACAGCCGGTCTTTGTCCCACGTCCAAGAACTTCACCTCCTTCCAAGACGAATTTCATGGACTTCGGATTTGGCGTCGCCTTCCGACAATTCGCGGCACAGACACACAGCGGAAAAATGCTGCCAATGCAGGGCCTCGACCAGCACAGAAACCGGGCGGCAAAGCGCCAGGTGCCTGGGAAGTTCAAAATTCACTCTGCGCCCCTCCCGCGGCACACTGCCAAAAAAACGACAGCGAGCCGAGTGGCATAGGTCCTAGGTTCCTATGTTTCACTGAGGCACGGGCAATTTGGGAAATGCTCGTCGAAATGCTGACATGACGCTGTTGGTGAGGCAATGACTTGCGAATTGCCAAATCTGCTGAAGCATTGTCTGGCTTAGGCTTAGCGGAGACGTGGCTGGCTTCTTATGTGGACAAGCAGCAACTTGAACCAATGATGGCAAGAGAGCGGGTGCTGAAGTCTTGGTCTGTTCGATCAACCAAGTAACTAAGAGAAGACCAGCAAGCTCGGAGGACAGAGTCCTGACAGTGCTAGAAACTGGGATCAAGACAGTGGCGATGAAAGACGTGTCCACAAAATGTGATGGCATTGCAACCTGCACGATGCGCTTCCCCATCGCAAGGGGATAGGATAGGACACAAGTGAGAGTCTTAAATCAGGGCTATCTTGTTTAGGGGTCCGATTCACAAGGATGAACTATTTAGGGATTCTTTGGGGGACCTTCATGTTGTGAAACTCGCACGTGAGTCCCCCACCTTCCCCCCAGCAAATGGCACACTTCTCGTCCTGCCAGGTCAAGAACCCGCAAGAACTCACAGCAGAAGAACTGTCTAGCGTCTAGCCTAGCTGTTTCTACATGTCCACACCCCCAGCAAAAGTCGAAACAAAAAATGAATCGAACAGCTCCTGCGCTTGGGTCTCGAACAAATCCTCGAGGCGTTCAGTCGAAAGCTCTGTGATGGCCTCAGCTGATTGCAACATCTGCTTGACTCGTGACATCGTGACAGTCTCCAACCAACAGGACACCCCAAATATAATATAATCAATATAATATAATATAACATAACATAATATAATATAACATAGTATAATATAGTATAGCATATATAATAAAATATAACATAATATAACATAATATAATATAGCATAACATAACATAACATAACATAACATAACATAATATACTATAATCAGCATCGATGCACCTCCGCCGCCACATCCACCGCCCGGTTGCTGTTGGCAGCGTAGAGGATGCAAGCGCGCGCCTAGCTTGAAATGGAGTTGCCAAAGATCCCGCAGTGACTGCTCGGCGCACATTTTTAGGGTTTAGGGTTTAGGGATGCATCACATCTGCCTTCCCTGCTGCCTTTCGTCTGTCTGCGGCAAACTTGCACACTTAGGACAGCACTGAACTCTGCGCATTGTGACTGGCAAAGGTGAGGGCAACCACAGCAGCAGTCCTGAATCAGATCTGCAGACCAGCACAACAGCATGTTGCATGGCGTATGCACCGCAATGAGCAGCGAATGTGTAGTCTGGTTCACTATTGACAAGAACAGTGTACACTTTCCTCTATCTGCGGCAACTCTAAAGCTGCTGCTACTATCACGGCTTCTAATTCGTTGCCGTTCAGCGCGACTTCGACTACGATTATTTACTACAAGTACTACTACGTCCTGCTATTGCTACTGCTGCTACTGCTGCTACTGCGACTGCGACTGCGACTTGCCACTAAGACTCCTACCGCATCCTACCGCCACTACTACTTCTGCTACTACTACGACAACTACTACTACTACTACTACTACTACTACTTCTACTACTACTACTACTACTACTACCACCACCAGGACTACTGTGGCTTACTGCTGGGAGCTGCTCCTGCAGTCACAGCTGTCGTGACTCATGACTACTATGCTATTGCGTTGCGCATTCTACTTGGGAACAGAAAGCGCATCCTCGTCTTTCCAGTCCCCGGTGGACCGTGAACCAGGGTCACCGGCCTCGGCGTCGAGGCCCCGACGCAGCTTTCGCAAATGGCAAAGAAGGAGAAACGCAGCTGTGCCGTCGTAATCTAGCCGCCACCAACAGCGGAGAAGAACACAGGGGAGAAGGGGTGCAACCATGACCTAAAACCACGGCATTCGCAATGACAACCCCAGTCCTTCCGTCACCTTGCTAGCAAGAAGCGGCCTCTCAGAGCCTGGGATCCGAGCGATGACAGCGCTGACCGAACAGCCTGGCTTCGAGCAGAAATCACGATGGGCGTTACTTTCGTCACGTGAGTCGATTGTATCTGTGAGATTCCCTACCTCGAGCTGTGAGTCGTTGAGCTGATAATGCGAAAGGTCCTGTGAGCTTCCAGCTGGTAGCGGATGCACAGGATCTCAAGTCAGCAAAGTCAGTCCCGAAGGAAGCTGTTGGAGTCGCGCATGGGGTCTGACACGGGTCTCTCTACACCACCATACCTCAGAATGCCCCACGAGTCCACGGACCCAACATCACACCACGAGCTCGCTCCCAGACGCTTAGCCCTGCACAAGATGAGGTTTTGGATCAGCGGTGCCTGGGGCACTTCTCAACAAGGGCACAGGACAATGCCACCTTTACAACTCGATCGGTTCAGGCCGCGAGCGCTCTGGGGCAGATCTGCCAGCGCGGTCCCCTGTCAGCTTGTTAAAGCTGCCACAGAGACTATGGAGTTGGTGTGTAAGCTGCTGGCTTGATAGTGGTATGTCTCCGGGAGCCAGAGCAATTCCACTGCGAAGCCTTCAAGTTTAGCACAACACTCGCAGAGAGCTTGTTGACTCAGCACCAATGCATGATTGGTTCGTGACATAGGTAACCCTGGACCCATCAATATGTGTTCTGTGGAACAGACTGCATGTGTTCGTCAGATCTCCAGAGCAAACCCAGGCAAACAGCACGAAGTCACAAAATCAACGAGCCATGTGAGAAGCCTTGTTCGACATGTTCGCGCGTCTTCGTCCGTCAGAAACCAATCAGCCGGAACATTGTCCAAACCACTCTGCTACCTGGAGATATGGCCTGTGAAACGTGCACTGTGGCACAGTCTATATACATGTGTTGCACCACAGCCTTCGTCTACTGAAGCGACGAAGACTCGTGTGCAACGTTGCCTCCAGGGCTGTTGGCCTTGCGGCTGCTCCTAACAGCACTCCAGGCAAAATTTAGAGAACAGGGTGCACGATGTAGGTGACAAGCATGATCTTTTGCCAAAATACATGCGATAAACTTTGAGAGCAATCACCATACTCCGTGCTTTTAAATGTGGCTGTACTTTCAACATGATGAGGCACGTCTGGGACCCCTCCTGAGAACGATATTCGACAAATCTGTTTCTCAGCTCCACAGCAATGACCAGGAAGAAACCGCATTCTCAGGGACAAGAAGACTTCCCTGCTTGGTTGGCACGAGGGCTAACTTCTGCCGGCTATTGTGCCCCAAGCTGCGCTACCTTATGTACTGCAGGTGAGACCAATGGCAGCTACCGGGCATCTGTAAGTTCAAACTCCTGCTGCCCCATCACGGGGGACTGATTCAAATTGGACGTCAAAAAAATTTCAGCCCCATGATGAATCGGCAAGTGTGGTGGACCTCCGCATCACTGTAGCCGCCTTCTCTCAACCTGACATGAAGCAAGCTTCGAAGATCCGCGAACCTCTCCCCAGAGAGCCCACTACCCCTTAATTAAGGAATATACCTTAAATTATAGGGGCCTTAATATTATGATTTAAGGTATATTCCTTAAGTAAGGGGTTTTTTGGCTCTCCGGGTCTGCCGCCGTTCTCTCTGGGCCTCCAGTGACCAGGCCAACAGGGCGCGGGACACTGAGAGGCGGCGAAGGCAGCGGAGCCTGAGGCACTTACTGCGTCGCATAAACTCGGTAGCAGCTTCCCGGTTCAAAACTCGAAGCTCAGACCGAGACCGGACGGCTCTTGGAACCCTCCTCGGCGCGCATCTTGCGAACGAGATCTGATATTCAACAGGATAGGATGGATAGGAGGAGTTACATTTAACGATCCACAAAAGTGCTTGAAATCTGCCACGGCTCTCCGAAGGAGTACCGCCCCAACTGTTCTGCTAGCTGGAGCTGGCCTGCTACGCCTCGCGGCAAGTGGATCTCTTTCGACAGCAACACGTCTAACAAACAGGCAAAGACGGTGCCGGCCTGAAACTCTCTGACTTAAAAGCTCACATGCACGGAAGGCAGCATTCTCCTGCGACATTGATGCACCCGAAACTGTGCCAATGGTCTTCTGAACCACTGCCAAGCGAAGCGTTTGTCATGCCCGGTGGCCTTCGCTGCCTGCTTGGAACAGAAGCTGCGGCCCTTCTCGCTGGTCGCTTCAACGATGACAGAATCTCCCAGAGTAAGCGTAACCTCGATTGACTTCGGGCTGCTGCTATCCAGGGACATACGAAGTGGAAGCATGTAGCAGCCATAGCATTGAAGACAGCCGCGAACGCATGAAAGGACATGCACGGAGCAAGTCTGAGGCCTGTGCTGTACAACTGAATGCAGGAGCCTCTGTGGTTCAGATCCAGCCATGATGGCAAACTGCAAAGTGCCGAGAGATGCTGAGAGCCCCACCATGGGTCCTGGCACAGGCTTCCGCTTCAGCTTGTCCTGATGATCCCGGTGCAGCTTTTCCTTGCGCCAGACATGCCAGTCCGACGGAAAGCGATCAAAAGACAAACCCTAAGCTTAAAGCTCTAAACTGAAAACCCAAAGCCTCAAACAAGAAACTCAAAACACAAGCCTAAGTTCCGCCAAGTCTTTCGCCGAGCTACTACCATGGCTTGCGCTGCGCTTTGCTCGGCGGCTTTCCTTGGCCCGCGGGTATCCGGCGACTTGGGAGATATTGCCATACTTGAACATATTGTTCGTGACATACTAAGAATCATTGAAACCCTAAACCCTAAACCCTAAGCCAGAAAAAGAAATTGCTTATGCAGATTCGGTGGAAGCATCTTGGTGGGGCAAGCAGTGCCTAGCAGTGCCGACGGTTGCAGCACGTTGACCTCCACGGAGGTGACGAATGGTGGCACATCCGCCTGCATGACACGGACATGTTGCAAGTTATGAGCTGTATCTTATGCAAAACACTACTTGTTGTGTACATATATTGGATATTAGGTATTAGACACTAGCACTAGCAATCTAACAATATGTGCTAGATGTTAGGAATTCGATAGCAGACAAGACTTTATATACTACATGTTAGATAGATAGATAGACAGACAGATAGATGGATGGATGGATGGCTAGTTACTATACTGAAACTAGATATAAGATACTACATGCTACATACTAAATCTTACATACTACATCCTACATCTTACATACTCTATATATATATGTTACAAGTTATATATTATGTGTGATGAACTATGTACTGTATATTATGTGCTATATGTTATACATTACATATTGTATGTTGTACACGACATACCATATGTATATATGTATAGTTATCGTACATTACATTCTACATATCTGTTCTTTACAATTCAATAGTGCTTACATGTTACAAAACCTGTGTGTTAGATGGTACAATGTATATGTGTATATATATATATGTATGTGTGTGTATGTATGTATGTATATACATATATATGTATATATATATATATGTGTGTGTGTGTGTATATGTATGTACGTATGTAACGCATGCATGCATGCATGCATGCATGCATGTATGTATGTATGTATGTATGTAACGCATGCATGTATGTATGTATGTACATATGTATGTATGTATGTACGTATGAGATTGTGTATGTGTTTGTGTATGTGTATATGTATGTATGTATGTATGTATGTATGTATGCATGCATGCATGCATGTATGTATGTATGTATGCATGCATGTATTTATACAGATTTACACATATATATATATATATCATATTACGTAATGTAAACTAAAATTGCATGTATAGGCTTACCTAGTATATGTTGTATGTTATTCAGTAAAGGGTATGTAGTGTGTAGCATATCATATATACTACAAATAGATAACATACAGTGGATAATACACAAAAAACCTTTTGGTATATGAGATACACTATATATATATACACACACCTATAGATTGCAAAATTTAACATGGTATTTACACCTTACCTATTGCCTAACTCTCTATCTATCTATCTATCCATCTATCCATCTATCTATCTATGTATTCATGTATCTATCTATCTATACATATATATATACACACACACATAGACTCATACACACCAGCATCGTTCACTGCGCATCAACGCTACCTTACACCGCACACATGCACACGTACCCCCGAAAAATCGCGATGCTACGAGTAGAACAACAGAGATCGTGGAGCGCTGGAAAGCGGATACAGTTCCACGCACAGCAGTACCAATATCAAATTATTGCAATTCACGGCAACATCCAGGAGCAGCCAAAGGAACGGCCTGCGTCTTGAAGATCACATCTCCAGGTTTCCTCAGCTCTGCACAGGTCTGGGCACACTATGAGCAGCGACTTGTGCGGCCTTGGGATCTGGCAGACCAATGTCAAAACGGTATCTGCATTTGACTCAGCAGCTGCAGAAAGCTTTGGCAGCCAAGTGGCAAGGTGCGACCCAACAGCTGCCTAAGCTCCGGCAGTCTCCGCTTTCGCTCACACGCGGCCCGTCGCACCCAGTGCAGCAAAGCTGCTGGAGCTGCTCAACCAGCTGGCCTGCATGCCAACCAAGCTTGCAAGGTGGACACATGACAGATCTGCGATCAGACGCCTTTGTAGTTGGCTGTGACAGCCTCGGCTCCACTGCAATGCTGGCTGTGAGAAACTGCCCAGACAATCAAACTCCGAGGAGCCTGATGATGATTCGGAGCGGAAGGGTTCTTCAGCTGGAGAGTCCTCACTGGCAAGAGCCTCGACGAGGTGACTATTGGACTTCAATGCGGCTGGCAGGCGGCTGGCACCCTCAAGCGACTGGGGCTGGTGCTCTTGCAGTGCTTGAAGGGCTTTTGCAGCTGCCGCTTGCTCCTAAAGAGCCGAACTCGTCGGAATTGATTGTACAGGTAGGAGAGTTGCGGATGTGCCTTTCTAGACGTGTGTTAGAATGATGTGGAAGCGGGCTCCGCTGGCTTCTTGGCGCTGCAAGGCTGACCCAGGAAGCGTCGACCTGGTGGCTGGCTTTTGCCTCAGACATCAAGCCCTCACTACTGGAACCCTTCACTACCATGCGCTACTTCCCGTTACCGTCTGCTGACATCACATCGCTTGACTCTTTGCAGCTCTTTTTCGTCCGAGATTACGAGCTTGAAAGTCCAACCAGCATCTTCACCAGGTGCAGGGCAGCGCAAGTTGGGCTGGGTTGTTAGATCCAAGCCGGTGCCGGGACATCGCAATGCAACTGGCTCACATCATAAGGCCTTTCACAGCGACTAGGAGCGGACCATCTGCCATTCGCCATGCATTGGGTCTCCGAGGCTTGCAGCCTCGGGTCGATAGAGCAGTGCTTTGTCGACCTGAGGTTGCCGGCCTTGAAGATCCGATTTGCATCTTGAGATTCTGAGTGAGGCACCAGAGGCCGGTTCATGTGTTCATGTTGCTGGCTCAGGATGATGTCACCCAGCACTGCGATCTGCGACTCGCCGGGGTTTCGTCTCAAACACACCCGCGGGACGGAACCGACTCATCTCGTGGGCTTGGGCTTCCCGTGGCGGATCTGGCGGAACATGCCGGAAGAACTCTGCGGGTGTGGGGAGCATCTATGTCTGCAGGTGCCTGGAAGCTCTCCTTGGGCCAAATGTGGAGATACGCTGTCGGTAAGAGCCGGGCATGCAACTGTCAGCATGCGCCTTCTGCAATCGAAACTAAATACAAACCTCATCCAAACATGTCTGAGGACTGTACTCCCGAAGAGAGTGTCAGGCGTCAAAGAGACGGATGCAGTGAAGGGAGCCGCTTCGGAGACTTCGTACACCACATCCCCCTTGACGACAGGTCCTGATGCCGATCATGTCCCAGGCTAGAGCATGGTCGAGGACAGATAGATCTGCATCTGGGCATCTTTTCAAAAGACGATGGAGAAGATTGTTCAGCTGCCCCTTGAAATTTCCGCCTCAACACCGGCAACAAGACAGAGAGCCGAAGAGTGTCAGCACCGGCTCCGTGAACCCTAAACCCGAAACCTACGAGAGACGCTTAGGCAGCGGCTCCCGCAAGAGAAGTCGAGCCCGCGGCCTCCGTCCTGAGCTGACAGGAACCATTCGACGGGCAAAACTAAAAAAACCAGTGCCTTCAACACCAAACGGCCGTGGCGGGCAACACCATTCTTAGCGGCGGCTACTACTACTCTCCTCCTCCTCCTCATCCTCCTCCTCCTCCCGCTGCTGCTTCCGCTTTCGCTTTCGCTTTCGCTGCTCTGCTTCTGCTTCTGCTTCTGCTTCTGCTGCTGCTGCTGCCGCCACCATGCTGCCACCACGACCACTGCAGAACTGATTCTGCTCGTATTATTCGGGCCCAGCTTCAGCCCGGCCAGCCTTCTCCAAAGAATCCTGCGCAGCATCCAGAAAGCCGAAGTCCCATCGAAGAGACAGATGCGGGGACATTGCCTGATTGAGCGCAGAAGACGACAACCTGTACATGTTCTCTCACTCTAACTGTCTCTGCTTCGGCACACTCACTCACTCACTCACTCACTCACTCACTCACTCACTCACTCACTCTCTCTCTCTCTCTATACATATATATATATGTGTATGTATATATATATATAGCCACAACTCATACAAATCATAGGCTCGAGGCCTGAACTTGATCGCTGCATTTCTGCCTGACACGAAATCCCAAACCCCGAACATTCGCAGGCATGCCTTGCCATTGGAATTTGGATGAATTGTTGTCATGCTAAGTTTGATGTGCGGGTATTTGGGTCGGTGTTGGCAGTGTCTTTGATCGTTACATCAATGAAGTGAAGAGTGGACAGAGCTTGGGGGCGAAAGTTGGAAGTGCAGCAAAAAAAAAAGTAATGTATGCAGAAGGTGGAAAATCAACAACTGGGAAGGCGGAAAGGGCTTAGACCGGAAAGGGGTTCTGGGCCTTGAACAACTGCAAAGAATACTGGGACGTGGAGCACGGATGTGGCTTGCTGGTTTGGTGGAGATGAGACGGTTTAGGGTTTAGGTGCTTGGGGTATAGGGGGATCAGAAAAAAGTTTCCCTAGAGCACAGCCTCCGGATGCACTGTGCCGGCATTGGCAGCGCATGTTCAAGTACACGCGGTGCAGAGTCAGTTTATGCACAATGCGATACAGTGCTATGCTCTATTCTATCATCTTGAGTTCTGTGATAATATTGCATGCCGCCACTGCTCTAGAATCTCTAGAGAAGGACCCAGTCTGCTTCGCATAGCAGTTGCAACAGAGCTGCTTGGCACCACTCGTTCAATGTAGAAATGCTCTCCGGGCCTGGGTGTGGCAGCAAGACAAGAACGTAACCCAAAAAAAAAGGGGGCAAAAATGCGTTGCAAGCAGCTGGGGTCACCAGGAAGCTTCCAACGCTTGGAGTTGCAGGTCTTTGAGCTGCCTGAAGGGCCTCAGCACGGGGAGGAGTTGATGAGATTCATGCGGCTCACAGGGTTAGAGATTGGCTGGGGAGCGCAAGTTGATGCGAAGCCATGAGAAGGGGAAGGTGTCAAGCAAAGCGTTTTGTCTTAGGCTTGAATTCTACAAAGCAGTCGCTGACCCAGGGCACATGTATGGGTGAAGATCAATGCTAGGGTTCAGTGCGCTCACACACAGTTTGGATTCTGGCGTTTGCTAGCTGACAGGGAGTGCGGAGCAGGCTGTCTCGCTCGGGAGGCGAACTTGGCCAATCTGGCAGTTGCAAACTCTGCACAGGTGCTGAGAGGCGCAATGAATTATGTTATCTCCTGCACTGGAACCCTAAACCCTAAACCCTAACCCCTAAACCCCTAAACCCCTAAACCCTAAACCCTGAACCCAAAACCCTAAACCGTGATCATGATCCAGCGCTCCTGAAACTCGATTGGCCTGAAATACTTTTTTGAATCCAGCGAAGACCTGTTTGTCTGTGGGTGTGTGTGGGTGTGTGTGCGCGCATCTCTGACGGTCAAAGTCGCCAGATACTAAGGGTTGGGGAAGGGACTCGGCTCTTGGGCTCAGCGGCGCCAGAACAATCATTGTGCAAGGAGTGTAGCTCTCTGGGTGATCGGCAAGCCCAGAGGAATCGATCCGCATTTGAAAGACCTGCTGGAGATGGAAACAGCCAATGCCAGTGCAAAGGCAGCATGCCATACCCGTGCCTGCGGTGATCGCCGACTTCATGCCATTGGAGCCTCTGTAGCTATGGCCTGCTAGCAGTCCAGCATTGGTAGCGTCACCACCTGGCAGCTTGAGCCACGTGCCACGTCAGACCTGTCGTTGGGCAACAGCTCAGGTCACACTATGTATAATATATTATATATTATGAACTATATACTATAAGTTTAAGAAAAAACAATATATATATATATAGTATATAGTATGTGTATATATATATATACTATATATATATATACATACTATATACTATATATTATATCGGAGACATGAGGCCAAGCTCAAACAGGCATCTTCGGAGCTGCTTTTTCACCTCTGCGCATGTCAAAGCTCTCCTCTTCGAGACCTGATCTCCTCGAGACACGAAGCAGGAAAGTCGCATTTTGGTGGTATATGGTATATAATAAATAATAATATATAGTATATAGTATATAGTATATAGTATATAGTATATAGTATATAGTATATAATAAATAATATTGAATTTATAGTACATAGTTCATAATATATAGTATAGACGCTCATCGTTAGCTCCAGGTCCTCCACGGCGTCCCGTGCCGTGCTCCAGAACTCAGAGTCGGAGATGGAGTGGACGCGCTTCAACGACGGGAGGATCTTAGTGCCCTGACACAAGCTTCGAACCATCTCACAGATGCTCCGCAAGCTGCAACATGCACGGCGCGCCTTTCCCAGGCGGAAGATGTCCTAGAAAGAACAACACACTGCAGCAGGTGCTCCCAGTGCAGCTGCAACCAAGCACATGCCGCTGCCAAATTGTCCAAAGAAGGCAACAGCTGGGTCGGTCCTCCATCTCTGGCCTGCACTCTAGGAAAAGCCCACGGGAGCAAAAAGTCATCAAGAGCCTAAACCCTAAACCCTAAACCCAAAACCCTAAAAGAGCACTGCAATGTCAGAAGCCTGACGGACTTCGGGAGCCCGATGGGCTCCCTGCGCAGGTAGTCGAGCGACCGCTCCAGTGCCTGCTGTTGAAGCGTGTACCATTCCTCTAAGTCCCTGATGCTGGCGGGTGGCCTCCAATCCCTGGCGATCTGCTTGGTTCAAGAACTTCAAGCCCTCGGTGACCCGAACCTTGACACGCAAAGGGGGACAATGTGGAATCGTTGCTCATTCAGCACTTAGGCGTCCAACCCGAACAACGTTCCACTGCACCAACGAATCCCACAGCTCCTCCAGATCGTACGTACTCAGCGTGTCCAACATCATTCGTGAGGGAAACATGCGAACACAATGGCTCAACCCGTGCTCCTGGCGCGACACTTTCATGTCATCGTTCATGTCGTGGTATGCAACTGTGTCCTCTGCCTTGAAACTGATCACAAGCTCCTGAGAGGCTTCGACACACCCTGTCGCTCAGGCTGTCTGCCATCTGCGGCCATGAACATGCCCTGCCCGTCGGACCTTGTGCTTCATGAACTCCGGATCAGGGAGCCGCTTCAAGGCCAGAGAGTCCCGATGCCCGAACCAAGCAACCGTCTCCTGAACGGTGATCTCTCCATCTGCGTCCGTGTCAACCAGCTGCATGATCTTTTGGAGTTGCTCCTCCATCTTCTTGGATTTACTGCTGGGCGAGATTCCGCCAACCTCAAACGTGACGTACCCTGACCAAGCCATGGCCACGCACTGCCCCACTTCAGCGGACAAGGAGAGCCTTGGCAGAAAAGCCCTTAGGAATTGAACCGGCTGCGGGAAAGCATACTGGAGCGTCAGGGCGGAGCCGCACTCCCCATCCGCCGGTGGCAGCGTGGATGTCTCATGCAAGTAGCCCGGAGGCCAGATCACCGCAGCCTTCTCCTGGTTTAAGAATCCCAGGTCGGGCTCCCACTTTCCGGCCTCGTAGACTCCGCCGTCAAACTCATCAAAGGAGTCCAGAAAAGACATCTTCGGCAACATCATCTTGCGCCATCTTTTGTCCCCTCGCAACTGCAAGGAGACCACGGACTCGCAGTAGCCATCGGCATGGGCCCCCGCGCCGCAGTGCCCTCCTGGAGAGAACCAGACCTCGAAGCTCCGATTCATCTTTGCCTGGGTTCTTGTTAAGGGATTTAACTTAAGTTACCATTATCAGGAAACCATATTATTTACTGTAGATCCCTATTATGGGAACTTAAACTAAATCCCCTGACGAGACAACCCAGTTGCTTTGTTCAGGGGATCCTGCAGGAAGGCTGGTGCTTCGAAGCGCTGTTGCACAATCCGCTTCTCCTTCGCTGAGAGCTCATCCTTGACGTGCCACACATAAGGCCCACGCTTGGGCTTTAAGGGGTCGTCCGCGTACTTCTTCGAAGCAGGTCTGGAGTAATTATGCCACCAGGTCTTTCCGTCTGGCTTGAACGAGCCTAACTTGAACCGCAATTCACCGTCGATCACCTTTGTATCGTGTTTCTTGCGATCAAACCCAGGAAGGTCATGTATGTACTCGGCCTTCATGTAGCCAAAGGGGAATTTCTCGGCAAAATCCTTGCAAGTCCACCCGGCATACGTCATCCCGTCGGCCCAATCAGAAACGATGATGGGGTAGCCACGGCGGGCGTGGAAGAGGAACTCTTCTCGAGTTGGCTTGGTGAGGACTACCGGCTTCGGAAGGCCCGTTTCGTCCCGCTCTCCGCGCTGCCCAGGGAAGTACTCTTCCAGCGTCGGCTCCCAAAGTGGAGGCTTTGTGAGCGTATCGAGGTCAATGTCGAAAAGCTTCTTGCCCGCAGATACTACGGCGAGCAGACAGGTCTGCAACCTGAGCAACACAAACTGTATATGATCACCTGTCATTGTGGCTCAAGAGCGCCAACAACCCACTCTTAGGTCAGGTCTTTGAGAACATCATGGCGAGAACGTCATGGCAACTGGTGACGAACAACTTTTGAATGCTATGTATGCTTGTGCCTCTGTGTGTGTGTGTGTGCGCATATGTTGGTTGCTTAATGTAAGCGCTCAGATTGAACTTGATCTTAATCCTTTGGTTCAGTCCTGAGCGAAAAGAACAGAAGCAGAGCGGAGACGAGACTCTGCAGGTGGCCTATCCTTGCTACGGACCACGAGAGCATCCAGGCATCCTATCTGCTTCAGAAACGACCTGCCTGGCGTGGGCTCTTTGCTTCGGAGCTCCTGGGGCAGGCCCAGCGTGTTGGATACCTCCCACGGGCCGAACGACCCCGACGCAGCACTTAGCATTTGAGCCACTTGTCGCATGCTGCAACAAGCCTCGCAAAGGTAGAAGCGAACCTGTGGCGTGAGAACGTTCTCGGCAGAAAACGTGCTTGGCACGCAGGCTGAAGAAGTCAAAACGAAAAGCAGCAATCCGACTTGTCCGCCTGCAAGGAGTCTCCAAACTTGTCGGCCGACTCCACGATGGCATGCCCGACCCAAACTTCTGAAGGACCTGACATCGGGGTCCCTTTAGAGCTCTTAGCACCGCCAGGGCCTGCATTTTCCCCCCGGGCCTTCACTGTCCGAGTCCCCATAAAGCTGCTTCAGCTCACGGAGCTCATCGTCAGAGCAGATGCAGCCCTGCCCACGGGGGGACATCAAAAAACGCTGAAAAACCCGATGACCAGACACCCGAGTGCCTCGAATGGCTCTTTTTGTTTATGGTCTGTTTCCGGAGTCTCAAACATGTTCCGAAGGATGAGGCTTTGGTCTCCCCTCAACGAAGCTGCTTAGCCTTTCCATGGAAAGGTTAAAAACCAAACCCTGAACCCTAAACCCTAAATACTAAACCCCTAAACCCCTAAACCCCTAAACCCCTAAACCCTAAACCCCTAAACCCCTAAATCCCTAAACCCCTAAACCCCTAAACCCCTAAACCCTAAACCCCCAAAATCCCAAACCCCTAAACACTTCAGGCCCAAGGCAGAAAAAACCCGCTAAGCCCTATAAACCCTTAAAACCCTATAAACCCTGTAATCCCTATAAGCCCTAAAATCCCTATAAACCCTTTAAGCCCTCTTCTCGGGCTCGGGGCCTTCTCCGATGCGTCGTCAACGAGCTTGGAGAACTCCGCCAGGCCTAGGCCTTCTTCCTGTCGGCAAAACTTGGGAGTTTTTAGGGTTCAGGGTTTAGGGTTTAGGGGTTTCAGGGTTTGGGGTTTCAGGGTTTAGGGTTTAAGGGTTCAGGGTTTAGGGTCTTAGGGTTCAGGGTTTCAGGGTTTCAGGGTTTAGGGTTTAGGGTTTAGGGTTTAGGGGGCCTGATGTGACATACGGATTCAGAGAGAGGCTGACCAGACTCCCCTGCTGCCCTGAGTCTCTTGGCGTGGTGGGTCCGACCCTCCCCCCCCCTCCTTCCCCCCACCCTTCTTTCGGGGCTGCTGTGAAGGCGAGGCAGCGCAACAACGTGGTCGGTATGTTTCCCGCTTCCGTGTCCGAGAAGAATCAATGCGCTGCTGGTGAAGCCGCCCAAGGACAAGAAGCTTACCTGCACCCGAATCCCCCCTGGAAAGAATCCAACCTCGAGCCTCCTCCCTCCAAAGAGGTCCGCAAAGAGTGGAAAAATGGCAGGTCATGCATGAGCCAGTGATGGGGGCCTCCGTCACTCCGAACTCCGTGCAGAGCGAAGCATACTCCCTGGAGCTGCACACGGGAATCGGCATATGAAGCAGTCTTTCTTCATGCAAGCGTACCACAATGTAAGCAGCAGGCTTGGACCAATCTTCATCAGTCCCGTCAAAGCCTCTCGGACTGACTCCACAGTCTGTCTGCGGGTCATTGCAACCGCCCCCCAAAGGTTCAGAGCCCACCTGTGAAGGTCGCCAGCTTTCGAAGCTCCTTCTGATTCAGCCGCTCGGAGAGACTCGTCAGAGCTCGGAAAGCTTCCTGAAAAAAGGCAGGAGCGGCCCTTCTTGACACGACGTGGGCCACATTTGGCTACACTTCGACCTTGATGAGCACCGGCCGCTGTCGAGGCCCCGCCGGCCGCGGCCAACGTAGACCTCCCAAAAGGCATCCCGCAGGCCGGACCTATGAGACAAAAAAGCGACCGCCCAAGGAGGAGGCAAAGAAGATCGTCGGGTCTCAGTCGGAGTTGGTGCGCCTGCTACACTCTTTGGCTTAGGGTTGAGGGTTTAGGGTTGAGGGTTTAGGGTTGAGGGTTTAGGGTTCGGCGTCTGGACACTTCTTGTTCCGATTCACTCAACGACGGCCACTGGCCTACCGTTTGGTTGCAGAAGCGAGGGTGCACCTGCCTCGATCAAGTCCACTGGGACATCGAAGGCACCGGACAAAGTGGATCTGGCAAGCAATGACTGTCTGCTTCACCCGGAAGTGTTCAATCCATGAGCTGAAAACGATTCAAAACCAGTGACGGTCTCCAAGCCAGCAGCACCCCTCGAAGAACCGCACAGCAACACCGTCCAGAAGGCGGCCGTCACTCTCAGCCACAGCAGTGCTGGCAGCCTGCCCAGGAATAAGTGTTACAAAGCCAAGGGCATGCCCGGAAACGCTTTCACGTGTGCATGTATGTTTCTGCTCAGGCAGCACAAAAAGTCCGCGGCTCCAAGAAATGCAGGAGTGCAGCAGATAGATGAAGCACTGCCTATGAAACAGCAGGCTATCATGCGGCACGCCAGCCAGAAGTTGAAATCCAACGCTGCGGGGTTCGCAAAACACTACAGCTGTCTGTCCCAGTCGACAAGTTCAAGAACAGTGTCAAAGTGTTTGAGCAGCTTATTTGAGCCGCTACTTCCAACATCTGCAAGGGTAGCACGACCTGAGACAGCAAGCTGCGGCAAGTGCCTGACAGATATGTCTACAACCTGTCTCTTAAATGGACTCAGGTTCAGGGAGGGCGAGACTGGAAGCCGTGCATACAGGAGATCTCGCCTCTACATGCTTTCGGCCTCGCCACCAGAATTGGGTTAACAATGCAGCACCGAGCTGCCTAAATCAAAAGCACTACCACCTCCAGGCTACGGCGCCATGGCTGCCGAACTCAAGCTACAGACACTCGCTGCAGCCATTCTGCGACCTTGACCTCACAACGACCAGCAGCAATGCCGACCACATCGGCAAGGACCACCACCTTTCTATGCATCGCATGAGTCAAACTCCCCGCAAATTGACACACCAAGCCTTGGCACCCAGAGCCTCGCGGCCTGCAAGCTGCTGGGCGACAAGATATGGCATTCTAGGGTTTTCGGGTTTAGGGTTTAGAGTTTAGGGTTTAGGGGGGGCATGTAGCCAAGAGCCAATCAGAGAAATTTGACCTCCCCCGCCTGAGGAGTTCAGGGCGACGGAGGCCGGCCTCTGGCCCACGAGTTGCGTGCGATTCAAGGCCAGGAAGGCGTAGCCCGCAATCGTCGCACCGGCCTCCTCACCTGGCTCTTGGAAACCCCCCCCCCTGATGGCTCAAATGGCCCCATAATTTTCTTCCGAGCGCTGCACAAATCTGCTTCAACGCCAGCGCCGTCTGCCCTGCGATTCCCACGCGCCAACGACTCAAGATGATGCAAGCACAAGGCGAGCCTCTCGATCTCTAATCCAAGCAAGTTACACCAGAGCCGCTCAACAGAATCTATGGACTGCCTGAAGCCAAGAAGTCGTCCGCTATGAGAACTCGATCGCTTGGGCCGAAGAACTCGCCGGAGACGTTAAACATGCCTTGGCTGCTCGAACTTGACGTTTCGTCGCCACACTAAAACTTACATCGAACTTTTGATTCAAGTAAATCGGAGCCCTGCCTGTAGGAGCTTGGGCGCTCAGAATCCGCTGACCCTTCATGGTCAGCGGTACAGTGTTGCCTTGCTGCGGCAGCCACTCCATGAACGACTAAAGACAGAAAGACCAAAAGAGCACAAGGGACTCTAGTTTTTTTCAGCTGAAGAGGCATTCGTGCATTCCTGAACTGAGCCCAGAAGCGGGCGAAGATCATCGGCACTTCGGAATGCCTGGCCACGACGTACGCCACCGACAGGCCCTGCACCGGAGCACCTTCTGTCAGCTTCACCGTTGCACAAGGAACTTAAGGGCTCACTCAGCGATTTCTGACGAGCCACCTGTCAGGACCTTGGTGACTCCGGCAAACTGCGCAGCCAGCACGTCACCACAAGCATCGAGCAGAACTGGGTCCATGCTCATATGCTGACCCAACACCTGGGCCCAGATCGAAGCACACCAGAGACAGCGCAACTGAGCTGGCCACAGGTTGGCGCAAAAGCAATTGAGTGGAGTGCTGACCTGAACTTCATGGCGTTTGCTGCCGCATCGATCTCAACTTCCTTGCTCATTCTCCGGACGAGATCAGTAGCCACTCGCACCCAGGTGTCTCGCGCAGGCTCAGGGCAGCGGAAGACTTTCATCCCTGCATGACAGCGTGAGAGAAATGCGACATTTCTAAGCGGTGTCACGCTGGTCTCTCATGACCCATGCCTTGATCATCCATCGATAAGACTTTCGTGAGGGCCACAATGCTGTCCTGAGTGCACTGAGCAATGCTCAACTTGGGGGCATATCCAGGAACGCTTCCGCTTCCGCTGCCTTTGTCTTCAGGCCGGAACTCTCTGCTGATGAGGCGCGCAAATCTGCGGTCGCGCAGCCAATATTTTGCCCCGGCCGTGCTGGAAAACCTTCAGGGAGGGCCCCTTGATTTGATGGAAACACAGTTCTAGTCTGCTTCCAAGCCTTCTCCACGAGAAAGCCTGCACCAACAACCGTAGCGCCAACCTCGCAAATCGGCCCCACTGCAGCATCCGGAAACACGAAAGCTCAAGCTTCCATGATGTGTGCTCGCCATGATTGTGCATACGCGCAAGTATCCGCTTCGCTCCTGGTCACAGAGGTTCTGCAGTGCCATGGTCGTGGCTCCATTTCCCAAAATATCATCAATTAGCAGCACGGCGTCGTCCTTTCGCAGGTGGTCCTAGGTCCAGTAGAGGAGTCATGCAGCATCCAACAACTGCTTCAACAAATACAGAAGGGCCAAAGGCCTAGCATGCAAGATCGAAGCAAGGCTCGCGAAAGATGTGAAGAGTTCCTCGCGCCGAATCCGTGCTACCCTCGACTTTTGCGGAGATTGTGCCACCCGCGACTGCCATAACCTTGCTCAGCTCCCTGCGTGCCTGAATGCAGGAGCCATGTGCAGATCGGGAAGTCTCTCATATGGCTGTAGCAAGACGCAGTCAATGCAGTCAAGAGTCACAGATCAAGGGCACGCGAAGTTGTATTGCCAAAGCCAAGGCTGGTGCAACACCGGACATTTCAGCGGTCAGAACAGCCGTTGCCCGTGAGTCTACGAAGCGCTTTGCCAGCAGCGTGGCAGCCTGATCCATGAGCCTCGTGTCCACCTGTGAATGGCTTACGTTTGCCTGCCTGCAAAACCGTCTGGCATGCATCTAGATGTGCATATCGCAAAACGACACCAGCCGAGGTGCAACGTGGTTCAGGAATGAAGACGCATTGATCATGCCTCGCCCTTGATGCCCTTGGGCAGATGACAGGACTCGGTTGATCATTACCTTCCCGTCTGCAGGTTGGATGGGTTTGCAGTCACCGACCACCTTGCAGTCCAACGAAATTCCCTCTGTGGACATCGCTTCGATGCATGCAAGTGATACGATGCGGCCGTTCAAGTGGGGAAGCTCCCGCAGAATCTTTCCACGACCATCTTGGAACCGTTTTTCGACGAGGAAAGCCATCCCTGTGACTTCAGCCTTCGCCTGCTCGACCAGTCGATGCAGCGCTACGCCAGTGGTGCCCGTGGCCAGAAAATCATCGACAACCAACACCACCTCGCCGGGAAGCAAGGCCTCTTTCGTAACATAAAGTACCAACTTCTTCTTCTTGGTGAAGCTTTCCGAAGGAGCGCTGTACATAGTCTGCATGACCACCTCATCGTTCTCATGCGTCTCCCGGGCACAGACAAGCGGCACACGCAAGGCCGTTGCTACGGCATGTGCCGGAGGGAGACCTCCGGTTTGGGCTGTGAGCACCTTTTGCACCCCAAAACCTGCAAAAACCCGCGCCAGCAGCTGGCCACACATGTCCATCAAGCGCGTGTCAACTTGATGGTTAACAAAGGAATAAACCTTGAGCAGATTTCCTGGTAGCACCTTCCCCTCTCGCATCACTCGCTCCGTCAGAACATCTGCCGCAACAACCTCTGGCAGTTGTTGCTGCTGGACCGCAGGGGCAATGCAAGGCTTTACATCCACAGGGCCTCCTGCACTGGGCTTGGAAACCTTTGCCAGGCTCTCGAACTTTCCTTCAATGGGACTGCCCCTACCATTTGCAAGGCAGTTGTGGATGATCGCACCGACCCCAACAACTTTGGCACCAGCCTTCTCGCAGATGGTTTTCAGAGCACTGACTGTTGTGCCTGTGCTGACGACATCATCTATTATCACGACCCGGTCCTCTGCACAAATGGCACTCGAAAGTACCCAGTGCGTGCGGCCCTGGAGAGTTGCGGAAAAGGTGGCATCACCATTCCAAGTCTCTGGGACAGAGGGATAAGCGAAGACTACGGGCATTTCCAAGTGCCTCGATGCTGCCACGGCTGGCAGGAGCCCCTGGCTACTGCAGCCAGCCAGGATCTTGGTCGGCTTTGCATCCATCAGCCGATTTGCTAAGAGCGCTCCGCAGCTGTCCATTAGGACAGGGTCCACCCTGTAATTCAGGAAATCAGCGACCCGTAAGATGCCATCCGGCAACACCTCTGCTTCATCTTGAATACGCTTCGTAAGGGCATTCAAGGCAAGCGATTGCACCTCCAAAGCCATCAGGCGCGAAGAAGGGCACTGGCCGACGATGAAAGCTTCAATGCTAGAACACAAAGGGACTGGAGGTCTGGAACCAAGTATTCCGCTGCATCGTGTTCAAAGAAACAACGACTAGTTTGTGTGTGTGTGTGTTGTTGCGCACTGTCACTGCTCCGACTACACGTAGATGCTTTGCTATTGAGGTGGCAGCACTCACAGAAGAGAGCTGATGCACAAGCTGCATTGGTTTCAAGCGGCCTCCTGCAACAAGAAGTTCGGAAGCTCCAAGAGCCCACAAAAAATTCCGCTGCCATGCAAGTGAAGCCTCGGGCCTCCATGAAATTGAGCTGGCGCCAGGCAGCCGCGTAGCTCGCAGAAGAAGGCCACCTCTTCGTCTCTGCCTGCTCGGGCAGGCCCAGGGTTTGAGCGCTTCTTTTGCCAGCATCTGGAAGCATCATGCAATTTCTGGGACGGTGGCTGGCCATGAGACATGCTCCGACTCGCCCTCCCTGCGTCTTTGGAAAGCCTCTCAAGTCTTAGCTCTTAGAGCGATGCAGGTGGAGGAATTACTGGGCGCATTCCCGAGGCCTTACGGTTCCCCCCTGCCTTCAGCGGTTGCTCCCGGTGCTCAAGGCAGAGGTGCACCTCATCACACGAGATCAGCCTCCTTCAGCAACAGGGCCCTGGCCACAACTGCACAGCTTTCGGCAAACCCCTTCCTTGCATGCCATAGCACACGAGGGCCAAGGCATAGCAGCTGTGGGCAGCTGCAGCTCCTGGCTAAAGGATTCTGTTTCCAGCATGCAGCGTTGTAATGCACCAGCATCAGCATCACCATGTTCTTGCTCCAACTCAGGGGAACAGCGATGATAATTGCAAGTAGTATTCTGGATAATATGACCACTGGGGAGAAGTTGTGTCGTTTTGTCATGCTGATACTGCTACTGCCTCTGCTACTGCTGCT
>CAJNJA010095698.1:0-19302 GCA_905231915.1 Symbiodinium necroappetens
CAGCATCAGCATCAGCATTTGCATGAGCATTAGCATCATCAGCATCAGCGTCAGCGTCAGCGTCAGCATCAGCATCAGCATCAGCATCAGCATCAGCATCAGCATCAGCATCAGCATCATCATCATCATCAGCTGAGTCCAGCCAATGGAGTTCTAGTACAAAGCTTCGTTGATGAGAATTCCCGACAGCCTGTGGTTGTTCGAGGGCTAGGCAGGTAGAGCGTTTTCCCACAAGGGTCCCTAGCACAGAATCCAAGTCTTAAAGTCGAGAATAGGTGGCTTATTTGGTAGCCGGCCCAGTGAAGGCTATCTTCGGCACAGGTCTCGGTAGCAATACTGTACATTGCGGCAGAATGAGGGGGAAGTATTAAGTAGGAGGAGGAGGACCTTCCCTCGCCCTCAGGTTTGGCAGCGGCCAGTTGTGGATCGTCTTCTGAGGCAATCGGCGCCATGTTGAGATTTCGAAGCGTCTGGAAGACGGAGCCCGACTTGGGGCCCGCGGGCTGAGGGCTTCAGAGTCGGGTCTTGGCAAGACCGGGGAAGGCCCGGGACCAAAAGGCCCGGTCAGGTTTCGAAGTGAACCCCCCCCCCCCGCCCGCCCCCCAAACCCCAAACCCTAAACCCTAAACCCTCCCCCCACCCCTCCCGCCCCTCTTTTGGCGGATCTGCCGCCTGTCAGACAGGTCGCCCACTCCGGTGCCCGTGCGCGAGCTCAGGGCGTTCTGTCTCGTGTCCACCATGTCAACCCCCCCAAAGCTCTGTGAGTCTTGAAGCCAGCGCCGTCAACAAAAAAAGGCAAAAATTGAACCAACCAAGGTGACCAGCTACACCCTGCGGCCCAGCTCCCTCTACACTTGCGCAGGCCAGGGCCCTGGAAGGGTGGAGGGTTTGCACCTTTAGAGAGCACGGGATCTCAGCTTTGAGGCGAGGAGGTACTTGATTTCGGGTTTCGGACTCAGAATTTCCATTCCGGGGTTATGGGGAATTCCGAGCTCTTCGGGTTCAGCAAGCCAGGGTGACGGTTTCGGTGTCTGGGTTGCCATTCAACTGTTGTTCTTCTGGGTAAGGACATCTTCATATTGCCGCCAGGGTCACTACAATAAACCTATGTTGCGTATGCTCCGAAGTTGCTGGGGACGCGTAGAAAGCCCTTTCGCGAATCCCTCAAAATCTAAAACCGTTTCTGCCGATGCTTCCGAGGCACCCCCGCTCCATCAGATGGCCGGTGCGGGCCCCACGCAAGATCTTCATTTCGAAGACAGACCCCGAATCTTTGCGATTGCCAATTCGGAGTTCTGAAATATGCCGGGTTCGAAGCTTTGGGCGAGGAACTCGACCCTGAAGGGTTTGGACATCTGCCGATCCCTGGCGGTTGGATGAGTTCGCATGCTCGAACATGAGTGATGTTCTTTCGACTGCATTATCTGGTTCAGTAAGAAGCAGCGTGTGCAGTATACTTCACAAAACCTGAAGCCCTAAACCCTCCATCCGAGACCCAAAGCCCTACATGAGGTCCCAAATCCCAAAACCTCGAACCTCAAAGTCAAAAGCTGCGAAGCTCTTCTCATCCCTGCGGCTTTTGGTATGTCAGGAGGTCGCCGGTGCCCTCCCAGGTCGGTCCTCCGAATCCCTAGTTGGGTTTGGATGAGAGTGTGCGTCGGGAAAGCATTTGAGGAGCAGAGCGCTTCTAAGGATTCTAAGGAAAGAACCTTAGGATCCCGGAGGATGCCACTTGAGGTACGGCTGCGACTCACGTCAGTAGTTGTAAAGCGATGAAAGCAAAACGCCTAGCTTCCCAAAGCCTTCCGAGCGCCAAATTACGAACCTGTGACACCCCGACCCCAGGAAAACTCACGAGTTCGCCATCCGGGCATCGCAAGTTAGGGATACGGCGGGAATGGTGACAATGATCGTGGAATGTTGGTTGTGATGGTTGCGATGACGACGGTTTTTAAGCTGATTGCGTGTTATAGACCTCCGTCACCCTCCATCTCGAGAGGCGGCGCCGATGAGGCTGGGCCCTTTCCTACACTGAATTTTTTGAGAGGGGGTATCGAATTCGAGTCGGGCTAGGGCCTAGACTGGGCACGGTACAACGAGAGACTTTGGAACCATCCCAGACTTTCTTTTAAATTTGTACTTGCATCATGTGGCATCCGCTGCTGGCGGCAGGGTGACATCGGTGGAGCAGCCTGCAGTCGTCCGCAGTGCAGGCTCCACTGCTTTGGGTTAAGGTAGTGCAGGGACCTCCATAAGTTGGCGACACTGCTAGTACTAGTACTCCATTGTGGTACCCATTCGGTTCTCGGTGTTGGTGCTGGGCTTCTTCGCCAAGTGCCGCTTCCTTGCCCTTGGAAGATGCCGCCACAAGAGATCTCAGGAGTGTGCAGACAACATGTCGGATCCAAATGGATGGAGCAAGTCCAAGACGCTGTAATATCCCCCCTAGTAGTGCATATAACCCTAAACCCTAAACCCTTATTACTTATCCCGCTAATAGTGCATAGAACCCTAAACCCTAAACCCATATATCTTGGACCATCCTGTCACCCAGCTTCTGCCGTTCGCCTCCGGAGTGCACCGGCTGGGATCCCGGTTCGAGGGCACCAGGGGTCGGAAACGAAAGAGGGGTCCAATTGGAATTTGTGCGAACATTTTAGATTTTTTCTTTATCGTTTCATATGACCTGTAGTTGAGTTTTGGGGGGGTCGTATATACCCGTAACGTGGTTGTAGAGGGATGATAGAAGAGTATCAGTCTGCACAGCGGTTGCTGAGACTCCTATACCGAATACTAAAGGAGCGCTGCAGCGTTTAGGCGTTGAGGGTCCGTGCAGCTCCAGAGTTGGCTGTCCCATGGTGCAGAGGGCCACAGGGCAGCAGAAGAGGAGATGTTACCCTCAAATTTCCACATTAAATAAATGTTTCCAGAGCCGCTGAACATGGCTGTGTTTTCATAAAATTTCGAGTTGCGTAAGTTCTTGCCATGCGGGGAGGCGCGAGTGATGCGGAGATTAGTCCCTCTCAACCGATCTGTCATCCTACGCCCGATTCAAGGTCGTGAGCCCAGCTGTGGCGAAGGCGCCAGCTACAAGTGTCCCTCAGCTAGTTTGGAGTCACATAGGATCAAGAATTCACCCAGGCCCCAAACCACAGGGATGCAACCGCAAGTTTAAAATAACCCGATTCCACGACCTAGACACCCGTTCCAACTCAAGCCTAATGATGCCTGAACACGAACTTCTCATGCCGCAACATTTGCGAAAACTTTACACAATTTCCAGTTGAACGAATAGAGAAGCAGGACGAGAGTAAGACCATGACTAATTGACCTGGGATTAGACAACAGGTGGAACGGACAAACATAATTCTTTTCCCCCAAGCTGGTCTGCTCCGTTGGGGAAGCTCAGACATCATTTGTGCACTGCTTTCCATTGACTTCGAGAGTGTGTTACAGTGGTGATGTGGCTATATCGGCTTTGACTTAACTTGTCACAGAGACTTCTTAGTCGGGAGGTGGGATAGTACACTAAGCTGTTAAGTGTAGTTCAGGTCCCTTGAATTCCGAGCCCTCGGTTTGTTCCGGAAACAGTGCTCATATCCGGAGCCCTGTGCAGGAGCCTACTGTGTCAGAGCCATCTCTGGTGACTACGAAACCCTTGGAGGCCTGGGTTGCAGCTTGGGGCTCTGGTTTTCGGGCTTTCCCGGCGGTGTAGAAAAGAGACGAAGCACCGTGATCTCCACTCCATACTTAGTGGACCCGACTGACGCCCCACCTGCGAAAGCCAACTTCAGAGATAAGAAGGCATAAGTCCTAAGCCCGAAACCTTCTCCCTTCAAGTCTTTACTTCACCCTCAATCCCGAAGACGAAGCCCAAACCCATGACGCCCCAAACACTGCCTAGCAGCCTGGCGCGTCAGCGTCTCCCTCAGGCGAGCAAGATCCTTGCGTTGCCAACTCCTTGTCGGCAAGGAGGAGCCGTTATGAATTCATGGGCCGAAGGAATCGAAGAAAGACATTGGGAAAACAACTTCTGATTGTGAGTCGGGCTCGATGTGCTGCACTGACATACGAAGACGGACTCGATGTGCTGCGCCGACATACGAAGATGAGCAAGTAGACAGACGCACAGGAGTAATGCCTTGCATCGCTACTATGGTGTCGACTAGAACCCCTGTTAGTCGGCCTCCTCCAGGACGTGCTCTCAGCAAGGACAAGGCAGGGATGGGTGAGATGAGGGGCCTCTTGGTTGAGCCGGAACAGCCGGGAAGGATGCAGCGCCAACTTATCAAGACTTAAACGGTGTCTGCAGGAGAAGCGGCGATGCTCACGTGCGATCCCTACTTGTAGTTTGATGTCAAACACAGAAGCTCAAGATCCTTTTGAGACACATGAGTGCACTGGTGAACCATGGGGCAGCAGAGGACGCAGAATTGGTGCACGCATGATCGGGCCATCCGTACGTTTACTGAGGCTGTGGTTTCGAGGAGGCCAGCGATACAGGCTGGTGTGAGCGAGACTGCCAAGACGAACATCCAAGCCCGCATACGCCTGATAAAGCGAAACAGCGCCACAGTACAGCCGCTTCGCGAAAGCTCCTGCAGAGCAATGACATGACAATAGATATACTAACAACGATAGCCAGGACCCTCCTTGCACCCTCAATTAAATAGGGGTATATGGTCCCAAGTAACGGGTATTTAGGGTCTAATAGGGGGTATATGGAGGGTCTAGGAGTAGCAAGAAGAATATCCATCATGTTCGTAGTACCCCTACCACCCTTCTTCACTCTTGCTGCTAGGCTGCTGCACGCCGTCGGCCTGAGACCTGTGCAGTGAGAATCTCTGGTCGGAGGCATCGATGGTAGCCCCGGAAGGACTCCAGCCTAAACCCTAAACCCTAAACCCTAACAGCCCAAGATTTCATGCACCCTTTTTTTTTGCGGGGAGCCAGGCTCCTCGTGGAAGCTCAAGGGAACGGCTGGTGTCCGTGCCTGCAGCGCCTGTGCGCTCGAGCTCACTGCATGGCCAGCTGCCCCTTCGGGCTGCGGCAATTCGCGATTTCCATGGCAGGTTCCGTGAGGCTATAGGATCTTTGCCAAGTCCGGATGTGCACCATCTCCGATAGACACATCTCTGGTTCAGACAAACTCCAAGATCGGCTTTGAGATAAAGCGAAGGCTTCCTACGTCAGGCTTTCATATTCCGGCTGGACCTGCCTGTTAATTCACTGATAGGCCCTGCCCTTGAAACCCAGCCGGCTATGGCGCAGTACGATGCGCCATCGAGGGCATGGGCTTCTCGGAGCACAGCTCAAAATTCGGTGCAGGGTGGGGAGGAGTGTTGCTGTTATTTGGTCTGAGTTCAGATTTGTTTGGCCTTTCTTTGTATCATTGCAGCCTTCTTCCCCCCTCCTAATCACGGAGCCCTCAGCAAGTCTCAGGAGGCAATGGTTCTGCATTGCAGTGACTGAGCGAAGCTGACGCCCGAAAAAATGACATGTCGAGGACTCGACTTCGAGGTGAAGGTCTGGTGATAATCAGGATCTGGGCTTCCAGGGTTCACTCTTTCCCCTTGCGGCTTACCCGGGAGTCATGGGGGGCTGCATCCTCAGCCGCTGCTGCTTCAGCGAACGCATGAACAGAATGAGCCATAGATGCCAGAATCGTAGTCCTGCTTTTAGATGCTCCCTCCTTAACAGGCAGAGGCTTAACTTCCGATCTCTGCCCGCTGCCTCTGGAGCCCCCAGTAGTCACTCTCGGCAGAAGACCTTTGCCAAAAGAGCAGAAGCTAAGGGCCTTAGGATAACTGCATCCGTTGCTCTTCGTCCTGATACGGATAACACATAGGGGAGCAGTAAACAAGAGCAGCGGAGGACCGGCAGAGAACAGCTGAGCGAGAAGCACCGCAGGGAAGCATATACAACACGACTCGCTGCCCTCTCTATTTCCAGCAAACCGGACAGCCCACGCCATTCGTTCGCTGCTGAACCGAGCGGCGTAGGCCAGTATGGATAGCGACGCCGTGACCGGGTGCGGGCCTGCCTTGTCTCGGGTAGCCTTCTACATGTATGTTTACATGTACATTGCAGTACCCTATACTTGATTCGACACTTAAACTTGTGTTATATACTGTTATCTGACGCTATAATTAAAAGCCTGCAGAGCCACGGAGACTGGACCGTGAACCTTTCATGTGCCACGGAGATCGCACATGGCGCCAGGTTCTTCTTCGTGGTCCTCGTGCTAGCGCCCGGAGCTCGAAAGGTTGTTTTGCGGTGCCTGCTCTCCTTTGACCAGCTCAAACTTCGTTCTCTTGGGACTTTCCGTTGCTCTTGCCGGCTGACAGTTTGTTGCTTAGCTCCAGGTATTTTCCAGTCCACAGATAGCACTTGCTATGGACACCATGGACGTGATCTCCGCCAGCACAGATCGCGCGGAGTTTGCAAATTCAACAAGCCAGGATTTCCAGGAAGACGAAGCCGAGGGGTTTGCGATGCTCAAGAGACGGCTCTCACGCGAGTCTTTCCGCATAGCAAAGTCAATCAGCCAGGAGTTCCAGGAAGAAGACGAAGACGAAGAAGACAAGGAGTTTGCAATGCTCAAAAAACGCCTCTCACGTGAATCCTTGCGCAGCACGGACGCGGAGAGCGCGGAGTTCGCAGATTCCACGAGCCAGGATTTCCAGGAAGACAAAGAAGTCGGCGAGTTGACGATGCCAAAGAAGCGGCTTTCACGTGAACCCTTGCCCAGCAAGGATGCGCCAGCTCCCAAAAAGGCTAGGGCCGAGGTCGAGGTCAAGCTCAAGGCAACGAGCGAGGACTTGGCACTGGCCATCAGCCAGGATTTGGCAGGACACACCACTCAAGGTGCGCATGGCATGAACTACCACCACAAGAGCCCTGGTGATCAAGGCACTACCTTCTTCATGCCCATGAAGTCGTTGCTCGGTGAAGGTGCTCTTAGTGGTGCTGTACAGCAGATCAAAGCATTGGGGCACAAGAAGGCGTTGATTGTCACGGATGCCATCCTGGTGAAAGTTGGTGCTGTGAAGGCAGCCACGGATGTGCTTACTCAGGCAGGCATCGCCTTCGCCATCTACGATGGCTGCCAGCCGAATCCAACTGTGGGCCAGGTGGAAGACGGTTTGCAGATGGTGAAGAACGAAGAGTGTGACTTCGTCCTTTCATTTGGTGGCGGATCACCACATGATTGTGCGAAAGCCATTGCTATCACAGCCACAAATGGCGGAGACATTCGTGCGATGGAGGGCGTTGACAAAAGCACCAAGCCTATGATGACCATGGTGGCGGTGAACACTACGGCCGGCACTGCTGCTGAGATGACGCGCTTCTGCATCATTACGGATGAGGTGCGGCATGTGAAGATGGCCATAGTGGATTGGCGGATTACGCCTACCTTGGCTGTGAACGATCCAACAACCATGGTGGGTATGCCCAAGTCTTTGACTGCAGCTACTGGAATGGATGCTCTCACTCATGCCATTGAGGCGTACGTGAGCACGATCTCGAACCCAGTGACTGATGCAAGCGCGCTCCATGCCATGAAGCTCATCAGCACTTACCTACCCACCGCAGTTGAGGACGGGACGAATATGAAGGCACGTGACATGATGGCATATGCAGAGTTCCTCGCTGGCATGGCCTTCAATTCAGCCAGCCTGGGCTACGTTCATGCAATGGCTCACCAGCTGGGAGGCATGTACAACCTACCGCACGGTGTTTGCAACGCCATCTTGTTGGGTCCTGTGCAGCAGTACAACGCGAAGTATGTGCCGCATCTCTTCATCGACATCGCCATCGCCTTGGGCTTCACGGATGTCGGGGAAGACCAGGATCTTGCTGTCAAGAAAGTGCTGAAGGCCATCAGGTACTTGAAGAACAGGGTTGGCATCCCCAAGAATCTGAAGGCATTCAAGGAGGTGAAGGTGGAACATTTTCCCGTCTTAGCCGACAACGCAATGAAGGATGCTTGCGGTTTGACAAATCCGCACCAGCCCACCAAAGAGGAGGTCATTGCATTGTTCCAAGCTGCCTATGACCAGGAAGATGAAGAAACCCACGAGCTTGCCGTTATCCAGGAAGACAAAGAAGCCGATGAGTTTGCAAAGCTTAAGAAGCAGCTCTCACACGAATCCTTTCGCAGCAAGGACAAGGAGTCTTTGCCGTCGCTGCTGCAAGCTAGACGCTGCGCTGTGTAGCGCGAGCTTTTGTGCTGGCTGATTTGCATGTGGCTGATTTGCATGTTTGACGTGTTTGCTACGGGGAAGCGGGGGAAGCGCATCCTTGAAAAGGTTACGCACGCGCCCTTGAAGCACATGTTTGGCCTGTTGGCAGGTTTGCAGTGTACAGCTCCCAGTGTACATCTGACAAAGCAGATGACGGCTGGGCGTAAGCAGTGCGCACCAGCATAATCAGCATAATATAGGGGCCTTAATAGTTGGCAATGGTATCAGTATCTGCATTCCCTATATTATAGTCCCTTCCCCTTTTTTTGGCACAAAATGCTTTAACATCCTCTCTTGGCAAAATTAAGGCCCCTGTACAATATTCCATGCCTCTTGGCGGGACGGTTGCCAAACTGACGACTAATCGCTCAAGCTGAGGTGCTTGGTCCTGAGGTGCTTGGTCCGAAAAAGCCAGCGCATCAGCCTCTCATCCGATACGAGTCCTCTAAGCCCTAAACCCTGAGGTCTCTCAACCCTATAAACAAACCTTGAGGTCTCTCAACCCTAAACCCATCCCCCATAAAGCCCAGAACCCTTCAACCCATAAGCCCCATACACCCCATAAGACGCTCATGCACCCAAAGCCCTGAACCCTGTACCCTAAACCCTAAGCTCTAAAACCTAAACTCCTAAACCCTAAACCCTAAAGCCCTAAACCCTAAACTCCTAAAACCCTAAAACCCTAAAACCCTAATGCCTAAAACCCTACGCTCTAAACCGTACGCCTGCCACTCCAGGCTGGCGCTCTTCTCGGCGCTGTTCTTCCAGAGCCCGGGCCTGCGAAAGGCGGCGCGGCAGCGGGTGGAACTGGAAAGTACCGGTTTGGGCTTCGCGTTAGGGCTTTATGCGGTTTATAGGGCTTCTAGGGTTCATAGGGTTTATAGGGTCTAAGGTTTAGGGGAATCAAATGAAAGCATCCGAGGTCAAGCAGGTTTGTGGCCGAAAACCCTCAAAATCCGACACCCACCAAGCCTCCAGGGTTTGGCCTTGGCCTCTTCGAATGGCGTGTTCCAGGGCTTTTGCATGTTTCAGGCCAACGCATCGGAAGGTCTGAGGTGAAAGCACTGCTTGCAGGTTCGAGACTCTCTGCATGAAGGTTCTCAGTAGGGTTGCAAATGACAGCAGCGGGCTTATCCGCTCTTCGAGCGCCTTCTCTGCAAAAAAAAAGAAGCGAGTGTTGGTTTTGGCAAGTAGATCGCAGGCGCCCTGCGATTTATTAGAGGCTTGGAAGACGCGATGCGTGCTAGAGTCGAGTCTTCAAAGAGGCGCTGTTCGGATGGGCTCCTTGCCAGGCTCTCTGGGACCTCTTAAGCGAGGTGCGGCCTGCAGACAGACAGTTGAACTTGAAGGTTTCGGGTCTGCGGCTTGGGCTTGGGGATGCATTTTACATCATGCACCCTAAACCCCTAAACCCCTAAACCCTAAACCCTAACCCTAAACCCTAAACCCTAATGCGGTAGGGTTTGAGGTTTCGGGTGCCATGGGTCTCCGGGTTTCGGGGGGTTCCAGTCAGCCAGGGTTTGCTCCGGCCCATCTTGTCGCTGGTCGACCTTGCTTTCGCTCATGCGTAGTCTTGTGCTTTAAAAACCTAAAACCCCCTAAACCCTAAACCCTAAACCCAAAGCCCAAACCCTAAACCCTAAACCCTTAGCTTTCAGAGCCCGAACAGGCGCTGGGCGGAGATGACGAAGACGAGGACAAGGAAGGGCCTGGGCCTCAGCTGGCACCCGGTTTAGGGTTTTTTTGGACCTGAGAGCCGGATGTCTCTTGACGTGCAGCTGTGTTCCGACATGGGAAGACCGGCAGACAGGGACCGTCGTTATCGGTGACGCAATGAGTTCTCCTTCTGTCTTCTGTCTCCTCTCTCTCTCTGAGGAAGGAGGATGATGGCGACGCAGGCGACGAACGCGACCGGCACTCAGAAAAGTGGTGGCCACTGCACTGCAATTTGACGAAAATGCTGCTTGGGGTCCCTTTTTTTAACAAACCGACGAGTCATGTCCTGCAGCCCAAGATCCTGAAGACCCGGAAGCCTTCGCAGTAAAGCGCGAAAACCTAGAAGCCTTCATAATTCTGCTTCTTGCCCCTATATTGAAGCTATTGGACAGAAGGTCCGGCGCGACAAGCGCGGCGGGGGGAAGAAGAAACGCCGCTGAGCCGAGCTGCGCAGCGATGGCTTCCGCCCGGAGCCGCAGCTTCCGGGTCTCTATGGGCTCAGGGTTTATAGGGTTTAGGGTTTAGGGTTAAGGAAGGGTCTTAGGGTTAAGGGTGTACGGTGTAAACTTGGGGCAGTACGCTTTATAGGGTTCAGGCGTCAGGGCAGAAGGATGAGAATTGGAAAGGTGGAAGTAAGGACAGTTGCTAAGACGATGAAGATCATGATCAGTGGGGCTCGCATGGTTATTGTAGCACTCCTCGTACAGGTCTTGGCTGGCACTGTGGGATCATGCCATTCATTGCAGGAAGTTTCGGATAGTTGTTGCTCCTTTCCTGCCGACATTATAGCAAGTGCTACCGTTATTGTCATGACTCAGCATTGGTGTCATTCGTTTCTTATTGTCACCACTATTCACAATTTTCCAGAGGCTTCTTTCCGGCAGGATGTTGTTGCAGCAGAGGTGGGACATTCCACGTCTTTAAAGTCTATGTTTCCAAGCCTGGCAAGCGGAGGAAGGGTCATGCCGCTACTTTTCGTCATGCTGCTGTTGCTAAGGTTGTGCGACGCATCCAGGTTTTCGCCGAAGTTTGGAGTGATTCAGATTCGGAACGATGAAACGAGGGAAGGAGTAGACAATGATTAGCCCACAGCGCGGTCGCGTGTGTTTGTGCCACAGAACGTCTCACGCAGTATCGTTTTAATCGTGTTCAGGACGATTCCCCGCTAGGTGCTGCCGGGACCCTCTAGCCCAACACATCCCAAATCTTGGGGTCCCCCAAGCCTCAGAGTTGGAGCGGTCCCGGCAGACGTCGGACAGGCTCCTCCCTCACCAAGCTAATGCATCGCTTCCGATCTCGGAGCAAAAGAGTTCATGCCAGGTCCTCGAAGAGTTGAAAGAGCAGACATCCACGTGACCAGGTCGACGCCATCGAGAGACGATGATCTTCCAGCATCATGCGGGCTTGCCACGACTTTCTATCCTCCCGATGAGTCCGGGCTCGAAACGCTCAGCACCTCGACCCACGAAGTAAACACAACTTCGAGCCAGCAGCACACAGGCGATGTCATGAGAAGCTTTCTGCAGAGTGACCGAAGCAGCAGATCCAAGACCGATTGCATGACCTTTCGATGGGCGAGCGTCCTTTCAAGGCAGATGTGTTTTGTCTGCATGTTGCTTGGATCGATTCGAGACGTCAGACTCACGGCACAATTGCAGATGCCACCCGTCTGCCCTGGCCCAGGAGCCAAACTTCACCCATGATGTAACTCAGGCTCTCAGATCTCACGTCTGCCGCTGTTGCCCCCCTATGCTCAAGGCACCGGCCTAGGCTCCCAGGGTCTGAGCAGATCCGTCTTCCTGGAGCCAGGATGGTCCCTTCGCCGAGGCTTCTGGAAAGCTTGGCGGATCCGAAGCCATCTCTGAGACTTCGAGCTCTGGATCGCTTGAGGGACGAGGAGCTCTTCCAGGAGTTCCGGGAGAGGGTGATTTCTCTGATCGATGATCCCAGCTGCGAGGTGAGCTCCAAGGCCCTGGCTCTCCTGCAAGAGAAGATGACGAGCGCAGATCCCTTCAAGAGCGAGTCACTCAGGGTTCTCTTCAAAAGGAAGGTCTCCAGTGACGTTCTTGAAGAACATTTCCAGAAGATCGTGCCGTCACTTCTGGCTGACCCGCGCTTGCAGCTCTGGTCTGTTGAGCTTCTGAAATCCAGAACTTCCGCAAGCCAGCTCATGGCAAACCTTGATGTTATCCTGGCACACTGTGCAAGTCAAGACTGGCTGGTGAAAAGGCGGACCTTGGAGTTCATTCAGGAACAGCTTCCGAGCGAGTTGGACGCAGGTCATGTCCGCCATATGGTACCGCTCCTGGGGAACGGCGATTGGAGGGTCAGAAATTTGACCATTGACCTGTTGGAGCAGAGGTCGCCGAGCGCGCTGATCGCTGAGCATTGGGAGATTTTGTTTGCGCTTGTCGCGGATCCAAAGTGTGAGGTGCAAGAGCAAGCACTAAATCTCTTGGAGGAGAAGATGCCGAGTGAGCTAATCGCTGAGCAATTCACCGAATTCCACAGATACCTGCGAGACGCGGATCCAAGGATCAGGAAATCCAGCCGACAGTTCTTCCGGAAGAAGATCTCGGCCAGCATTCTAGCCCGGCACTTTTCGAAAATCGTGCCAGCGCTGCTCGCTGACTCGGAATTTCAGCCCTGGTCCTTTGGCTTCCTGTCGGGTCGGATCTCCTCGGAGCACCTCCCGGATCTCATCGACTGGATCGTCGCGCTCCTTGCCAGGCAAGAGCAGCCCTGGAATAGGCAGAAGGCGGCTCTGGAGTTCATGAAAGAGCAGCTGCCTAGTGGTGTGCTGAGCGCGCAGCATTTCAGGAAGATCGTAGCTCTCCTGGCGAATTCGGAGTGCAAGGTGAAGAAGTGGACTTTGGATCTACTGCAGGGGCGGATGCACAACAGGCTGCTAGTGATGCTTTTCACAGAGCATGGAGAGAAGATCTGGCCACTGTCGGAGCACGAGGACCCATCGGTGCAGGCTGCAGCTTCGAAACTCGTTTTAAACAGTGGCTTGCATCTTTCGAAAGGGCTGGTCGCCCAACACTCCCAGAAGTTTGCCGGGCTTCTGCACAAGAGGGGTGACCTGACTAGATTCGAGCAGATCTTTCCGGATCTTTTGAAGAAGAGGCAGCCACAGCATCCCTTGGGTGAGCTCTTGTTGAAGCTGCCGGTCTCTCGCATCCTCGCTGTTGTTCTGAAGAGCGAGGACGCTGCCGCCTGGAGAGACAAAGCTGGCAATACCTGGCTGCATGTGGCCGCCGAAGCTGGGCACCTGGAAGCCTGTGAGGCATTGGTGGATGTGTGTGGGGTTGCGTTGCGGGCACAGAACAAAGCTGGCGAGGAGCCGCTGGCTCTTGCAGCGAGTCGCGAAGTCGATCGGTTCCTCAGGAGCAGGATGGGCTTGCGTGAGACGCGGTTCGGCTACGGGAATGCATTCGACGAATCGCAGACAGACCAGAGGCAAGTACGCGAGGTGACTTGGTACACGGTGCCTCTTCGTGGCATGGCCGGTCACTGTGGAGGCCTGCACTCCTTCCTCGTCGTCACTGTGTCCTCGGACACATCCGGAGCAAAAACTTATGTGCTCGAGAAGGCCGGCTCGCAGGCTAATCAGGCCCAAGAGAGGAACGGGATCTTTGTTGGAAGCCAAGATCTGAGCAGCAACTTGAAGAGTGTGGAGGGTTTGAAGATGCACAAGACACAACTTTCCCTCAGTGACGGAAGCCTGCGGAGAGGGCTAAAGATGAAGAAGCTTTACGAGAAGGCTCACAGCACCGGCCCGTACCATCTTGCAACGTCGAACTGCCATCACGCTGCCCAAAGAGTCTACAACCACTGCTGTGCCAGAGGCGAAGATGGGGAGGAACGGCCCCCCAACGAGTGGTTGGCGAAGCTCGGGGCCGCATTTCAGCTGGCTGCCTTGTTTGACTCCAGCCGCTCAAGTTCAGATTCCTCGGGTTCTGATGTTGCTTCCTCGAAGTCAGAGCTGGCCTCCGGCAGCCAGCCTGTAGATTCTCCGAGCGGCTTCTCGGCACCCCTTGATCTCGCGTCCGACGCTTTCGCTGAGATGGCCGCGGCCCTGTGTCATGCGGTGTATGATGAGGACGCCGCGAGGGTGTTATCGCCAAAACAGGCAGCCGTCGCATCGATCCGCAACCAGTTGGGCAGACCCGTTCTCGTCTACGACCGCAGCAGCAAGACCAACCATAGAGTGGAGGCTGACGAGGTAGTGGACATTATTGTAGAATGTGACCCTGCGAAAAGTCTGGTGGATGTTTATGCTGTGGCATGGGTTCCGGGGCGCTATTCCCATCGACTTCTGGCCCAGAGCCAACCTGTGTGGAGCGGCCATGCCTACATGCTCATAGATTTTCGACATGATGTCGTGTTACAGGAGAAGGTGGCGGCAGTTGCACCGCGACAGCCGGTAGACGTTCTGTATGCAACAAAGAAGAGCCGCAGCGCGAGTCCAGTGCAGTGGCTCCTGGCAAGATCGCGGTCTGTGCTTTATGCGGCGTTCCGAGGTACGGATGATGTGCAAGATGCTGCGATTGACCTCTGCGCCGTGCCAGACTGTTCTAGATTCAGAGAGCATGGTATGGGTGTACACAGTGGGATCGCCCACGCTCTCGAGCAGGAGGGAGATGAAATCAATCATGTCGTGCGTGATGTTGTGAAAGCTTTGGAAGAGCATCGTCGACCCGAAGAGCGGTTGGTCCTGTGTGGACACTCGCTCGGTGGAGGCTATGCCCAAGTGATGGCCGTCCACTTGTTGACGCGGAAGGTTGAAGTTTCGGCTATCCGCACCTTCGGTGCTCCGCATGTCCTCATACCGCAGCACGAATGCCCGAGGTTTTGGCGGACTCTGCACTCGATCACGCAGCATTGGGTGCACGACTGGGACCCCGTTCCCAGGCTGCCCCTCTGCAAGACCTGGCTGGTCGATGTCCTGCCAAAGCTCAAGCAGGAAGTTGTCAAAGGAGTCAGAGTTGGAGTTGCCGAAAGTTGCGTCGAGCGACTTCGGCAAAATTACGACAGAACAAAGGCACGTATGCTGGAGAAGTACGATGTCGTTGGCAAGGTCGTCTTGGTGAGTCTGGCCTCTGACTTGGCGTTTGGCGCAAGCCAGGATGTGGCATCACTAAGACGACTGCTTGGTGAAAAGCCTCCCGGGTCGATCATGACATTCGGCAGGCTGTTTGCTTATCACAGCATGGAGGACTACTTGCAGATTGCTCGGAATCTGAGTTCTGCATAAGCACCAGCGCAAAGGCGCTTCATCACGCTGGCGCGGGTCCTCCGTCGTAAAAAGCGCTCCTGACAACAACAAGATAGAACTACAGCCCGAAGGGATGCTGACAGAATGCTGGGGACTGAGACGCAGTTTAAGTCAGTGTGGTGCTAATATGAGAATTTGTAAGCTGAAGGGCGGTGAGCCCTGAAGTCTTGGTATCTCGAGAAAGCCAGTGCTTTAATTGACTTCCCCCAAACTGTCAACCCGGAGTCTGGGCTCTGCTGTAGTTGTCGAGGTCAACATTCTCCCCTATTCTGGGCTACATCCTGCGCCCTTGCAGGAGGCATGCTTCCCCAAGCTCCGGCATGAGACCTGCAATGCTCCAACTGCCCTCCGGCAGGCGCTAACCTCGTCGGCTCGGCTCTCGAGCCAATTGGCTGAGGCCCGTCTTGCGGAACGTACGGAGTTGATACCTTGACTCGGAGCACTCAGAAGAGCTCTACGTATATGTCGTTGCTGCAGGTGTTTCCGTGATATGGCAGTGACAGTTCTGGCTCTGATTTTCACCTCCAGCCGTTTGCCCAGTAGCTCACGGTTCAAGGTCAGGCGAATTGTGGCGGAGTTGAAACTCCCAGGCTTGACTCCTTCCTTCGTTGCACAGCATGGTGCCTTGAGACTTCTGCCTGCGTGCCGCCCACGTTCGCGGGATGCGGGCCATAGACCAGGTGCAGCCATGTGGTTGGGAAGTTGCACACCGTGGCTGTTGAAAAGATACCGGTAAACGTCCGAGGTCCACGAGAAGACTTTTCCGTCCGGGGCCGATCGTCTGTATTGGGATGCCTTTGGCGATGCCGCGAAATAGTTATACCAGCAGCAGCAGTCGCAGCAACAGTAGTGTGGCTTGAAGGAGTGCTTGAACTTTCTGCTGCTGCGGGTGCTTCGGGTGCTGTGGCTGCAGCTCTGTCGGCTGCCGGAGGAGTTACAGTTCAGAGCTTTGTCACAACTCATGTTTGACGATGCGGAGCTCAACCAGCGAGCCCTTGACGAGAGCTTCGCCACGCGTTCACATCATTTGAGCCCGATTCTGCTGCGGCTTTGCTGGGTTCGCAAGAGTGGCAGGTTCCGCACATTTCTCGCGCTCTTCCGAGATCCGGACTATGGGAGACTTGCCCGGCCCTTCGAGCAGAAAGTCTCGACCGAGCTCCTCGATGAGTTCTTCGAGGAAGTGGTGCCGCCGCTCTTGGCCGACTCCGAGTTGCGGCCACGGTTCCTGCAGGTGCCCTTTATGAGCCCTTTATGGGAAGGTCTCGGCAGGGAGGCTTCCTGAGCTCATGAGCCTGACGTTGGATCGATTGATTAAACGGAGCAGACGAGAGGACAAGGATCCGGCCTTCGGCTTTGCGGCACCTGCCAGGCGCACGGAGCGTGGAGCAGGCACAGAGGGTCATGACTGTTGTCGCGCATTCCGACACGGTCGTGAAGGAGTGGGTGTTGCTTCTTCTGCGCGAGCGAATGCCTGATGATTTGCTATTGCAGCATTGGGGCGAGATCTTGCCGCTATCAGGTGATGAAGCTTCCTCGGAGTGCAGAGTGCAACAGGGATTATCCTGGCAGATGCAGCTTTGCTGCTCTCAGACCATCCGGCTGCGAAGCTCTCAGAGCATTTAGTCGTACTGCTCCTCGATGCACTGCGCCACGTCCCAACACAGCTGGGTTGTTTGACATTAATCGCAAGCATGTCTTGCAGGCAGTTGGGTATCGACATACAGGTGACCTCGTCAAGCCTATCTTATGGGCCTGTGCCGACTGGATTCACAGAGCCAATCGATCCCTCCTCCGACCCTCATGTAGAGGTTGCCGCTTGCTTGAGCGATGCTGTGTATGCAAAGGATGCTGCAGGCATTCTGAAGTCGCAAGATGCCACTGGTGGTGCCGTCATCGTCGGGGTGATGCACACCATGAGCAATGAAAACAGCCACAGCCCGGTAGAGTGGCTGCTCGCTAGGTCTGGCGGCACGATGTACCTTCTCCGTGGTATGGATGATATGCAGGATGCTGTGATTGACCTCAGTGCCGTACCAGACTACACCAGGTTTCAAGAGCACGGCATCGGAGTGCACGGAGGCATTGCCCACGCTCTCGAGCAGAAGGGAGACAACGTTTGCCATGTTGTGAACGATGTTCTCGAGGGAGTATCTGGAGATAGGCCTGACCCCGATGGCCGACGGAGGTTGGGGTGCCCTCCGTTTCAGAATTGCCCAGCATGCAAGTGAGAAAAGGCAGCCTTGAACGTAGATTTACGGTGATCTGAGCTGAAGACTGTCTGACGTTCTGGGTGTTTGCTCGCCAGGCTTTCCCTCCGTAGGCGTTCTCTTCCGGCTGCTGCAGCACATCCTTCTGCGCCCCCCGGCACCATGTTAGTTTGCAGTTGAATGATGTTCGGGCTGTTCAGGTTGTGTTAAGTTCGCTTCTGCTTAGGGTTGGGACATTTCCGGACAGGCGGCCTTGCCGGTGCTTTCATCTAATGCTCATGCGAGCCCATGCCGGATTTGGGGTCTCTGTTGCAGACCCCTCCACACGACAAACTTCACAAAGCCCGGACGAGCGCGTTGCTCCGTGCGTCTCTCTGAACCAAGCATCACTCCTTCGACCCCGAGCTCTTGCACGAACTAGATGAGTGTGGGCAATATGGAGTTCGCGTCCTATGATGGGGAGGTACTCGTATCCATGGGTAGCCTCCCTTCAGATATGGCAAATCCTCACCCCATTTCAGCCCTCAATGCCAGCATCCTCCGGCATGGGTGGACTGTCTCATTGCCGGAATGAGGCTTGCTAGCATGGAGCGGAATTCGCACCGAGATGTGGAAACTGTTGCATGAGTGAGGTGCCACGCTGCCATCATGTTGGCACTCTGGAAAAGGCCTGGAGGGTTTTCAGGGCAAGAGAAGAGAGTGCTTGGGTGCATGAATTGGCGGCATCTCTAAGTTTGGAGTCCCCGATATTCTCATAGACTGCAGGCTGAGTTCACCAAATGCCAGCTGCGAGGCGTGAACATTCAGGATCGTTTAATCTTGACCTGTCCTCACACTCTCTTCCCGAGATCAGTGTCAACACGTGCAAGTCCGCAGGGGCTCACAGCTGCATGTGGCAACTGCCTTGTGAGCCAGATGTCGGAGCAGCAAAGCGACTTCAAACGCGTGATAGGCGTGATTTTCCTTCTGATCCTTATCCTATATCATCAGGGACCTGATTCAGCTTGGGGGTTGTGCTGTCGCGTGCCTGATCGTTTTGGCAGCAGCCCTGCCAGCCCGCGCTGTGCTCGTTAACAACATTGCATCGATCGTACAAGTCAGGCGCGACTGCAAGCAGAAATGGTTGACCTTGCTCACCTTGCTCTTGCTGAAGACAGTGCTTCTCTTGTTGAAGACGATGCTGCCCAACGAGTTAGAGGCAGGACATGTGAACAGCATCACGAAACTCTTGGCCGACGGCGATGACAAGGTGAGAAAGTGGACGGAGGATCTCTTGAATCACCGAATGCCCGGTAGATTGCTCGGTGAGCACTTCCGCGAATTCCTTGTGCATTTGCGGAGTACGAATTCTGGCACCGCGGATGCCAGCCGCCGTCTCTTCGAGCAGAAGATCTCGGCGGAGATTCTCGCTCAGCACTTCGAGAAGATCGTTCCGCCACTCTTGGCTGATCCGAACCTGCAGTTGTGGGCTTTGGATCTGATCATCGCACACTTAGCTGCTGATGCATACCTGAGACTCAAGGAGCGGAGTTTGGATTTATTGAAGGAACAGCTGCCCAGTGTGATAGGGGAAGATCATGTGGACAGCATCATGCTACTTTTGGCCAGCAAGGACTCGAAGGTGAGGGACTGGGCGGTGCATCTCTTGAATGAGCGAATGCCCGATGCACTGTTCATTGCGCAGTTCAACGAGCTCCTTGTGCATCTGGACAAAGGTGCCATCCGACGTCTCTTCGAGAGAAAGATCTCCAGCGAAGTTCTTGTTGAGCACTTCGATCAGATCGTGCCCACACTTTTGGCTGATCCGAACCAGGAGTCGTGGGCTGTTGATCTGATCACAGCCAAAATGCCC
>CAJNJA010095709.1:0-19301 GCA_905231915.1 Symbiodinium necroappetens
TCTTGGTGATGGATCCGTGGTGACCTGGGGCAAAGCTGAGTATGGTGGCGACAGTAGCGCTGTGCAGGATCAGCTGAAGAATGTACAGCAGATCCTAGCCTCATTCTCCGCATTTGCTGCCATTCTTGGTGATGGATCCGTGGTGACCTGGGGCAAAGCTGAGTATGGTGGCGACAGTAGCTCGGTGCAGGATTGGTTGAAGAATGCTTAATTTTGTGCTTGCTGCGACTTCTTCCTCTACTTCGCTCAGCTTGCGGGGAAGAGCCTTATTGCAGCCAGCTTCGCAGAAGCAACACTTCGGCAGGTCGGTGTGCAGAGTTTGGAAACATTGATTGGCCGAAGAAAAGCTGACAGGTCAACATGAGCCTTCAGCCTGCTAGTCTCAAGACCTTTACGTGCTCCAATTTACAGTATGCTGCCTATGCTCATGGAGACTGTGGCATACGCACCGTGGGTTGGATAGTTCAGCTATCTTGGACCCTCTGGGTTGACGAAGTGGCGTTGCGGCTTCAACCCTAAACCCTAAGCTGCAGGGGATTGGAATACCTTGTTGTCCTGTGAAGTCCTTATCGTCTGGCAGGGGATGTGGCACTGGCTGCAGAATGCACGTGAGACTGCGCATGTTCTCGAATGTGCTTTTTCTGGGGGAATTTCCTCTATTAAATCCTAAAGTCTGATCTCAACTACCCTTTGATCCTGGGCTTTCTCTAAGGTTCCCGTGGATCGCCACGCCACCGCGCTGGGAGTGACCGGCAGGCACCTTGCGGCGGGCACATTCTTAGGGCCTTTCAAACCCTAAACCCCTAAATCCTAAACCCCTCAACCCTAAACCCTAAGCCCCTAAACCCCTAAACCTTAACAGTTTAGGATTTGGGCTTTCGGTTGTTTAAAAAGGGTTTCAGGGCATAGAGTAGAGTTTTCGGTCAACCTTATAAGCCCTAAGCTTTAAACCCTAAATCCTAAACCCTACGTCCCCAAAACCTTAAACCCTAAACCCCAAACCTTAAGCCCTCACCCTAGCTCCTTAAGAGAACCCGCAAGCGACTTTGTAGAAGCCTGTGGCTCAGCCATCCAACCAGAACTTTAGTTTACACCCCGAAGTTCCTAAAGCACTGAAGTAATCTAGGGGCCTTAATAATTCGATTCGGTCTTTGGGGTATATGATACCATAATCATAATAAGGAGTCTCCAAAACAGTTTTGGTATTATTTAGGCCCCTAAACCCTAAAATATGAACAACTTAAACGTTAAACTCGAGCGCCCTAAAGAGCAAAACCCTAAGATTGAGACTCAAAAAGCCTCAACTCCTACAGCCAAAAACCTAAGCCCCAAACTCAAGACCCCTAAGTAGTTCCTTTTTGGGATTACCTTATAGGGTTCTAAATATGACCCATAAAAGAGGAACTACTTAGGGGCCTATGGGTAAGCCCTAAACTCAAGACCCACGACCCGACGTCACCAACATCACCCTGCCCAGGCTCTAAACCCTGAAACCCTGGCTTGGCCAATGGTTAGGGTTGTGGATTTAGGGTTTAGGGTTCAGGGTTTCGGATTTAGGGTTTCGGATTTAGGGTTTCGGATTTAGGGTTTAGGGTTTCGGATTTAGGGTTTAGGGTTTCGGATGTAGGGTTTAGGGTTGCCAGGTGTCGAAGTTGGCCAACGACCGCCAGCTTCCCGCAGCGCCAACGGCTGGCTGTGTGGCACGGTTGCACGAAGCACGGCTGAGAGGGGCTCAAAGGTTTAGGGCTTTTAGGGCTTATAGGGTTTATAGGGTTTATAGGGTTTATGTGGTTTATAAGGGCTTATAGGGGTTTATGGGGGTTTATAGGGGTTTAGGGGTTCCGGGGCTAGCTCTAAACCCTGAGCCCTAGCAAAACCGTTGCTTATTCCCACGGGTCCCCAGGGCCGAGGTTTGTTTTGGTAACGATTGTAGATTGGATACTGCCCCCACTCAGCAACAGTTGAGTAATCTTCATAATACGGATATATAAGAACTTAAATAGTAGCCCTATTATAGACTGTTACTGTATGGGCGCAGTGCCCAAATTCTAGAGGAGTATTTTGTGGGGCGGCGTCTCGCATTCGGAGAAAACCCAGGACCTATAAAGCCCCTTTATCCCTAAGGGTCCATATATACTACTATTATGGAATTAGGTCCCCAAAACCATAATGTGAATGGTCTTTTGGGACCTAATTCCATAATGGTAGTATATATGGACCCTCTGGGTATGTCGGTTATAAGGTTCCCTTCAAGGGCGGGCCCCTTTACTTTAAAGGTGTATAGTCCCATCAACGGCTACTTTCAAGGGCCTCCTTTTCAGGGTTTTGATAAGGGTGGCGTTGAGTTGAGACAACCGCAACTTCCAAGTTCATGGTTGTAGGGTTTAGGATTTTTTTTTGTTTTTTTTTTTTGGGGGGGGGGGTTTGGGGTTTAGGGCTGCGGGCATCAGGAGTTGAGGGTTTAGGGTGAAGGGCATTTTCGGGCTTAAGGAGTTGACAGGTTTGAGGGTCTCTTCGGGCTTCTGTTTCTGTTGTTTTTGGTTTCGGATGAGGCGTCATGCAATGGCAGTACATATGTAAAGGATCCTTGACTCCTTCCTACCCTCGCCCTACCTTTTGAGGCCACCCGCAACTTCAAAGACAAATGAGCTTCGACAACCCAAAACCCTGAACCCTAGTTTAGGAGTAAACTAGGGGCCTTCATAATTGGAAGAGGGATTTGGGGGCCATTGTACGATAATTATAATTATAAGGAGCCCTCAAATATATTATTGGTAATTATTTAGGCCCTTACATTATGTCCATTGGGCATCAAGGGCCAACCCCGGAGGTTCTACACCATCCCGGGAACGAACATAGACAGTTACATGTGTACGGTCGACTTTCTTGGTAGTCCCTATAGACATGGACTATGACTATAATGTGCCCCCAGCAGGGCCTGATCTCATCATTAAGGCCCTATGTTGCGGTTCGGGTCCCTCCGTGATTCGGTTCACTGCACTGATATCTCCGACATGCAATATGAACCAGCAACTCTTTCGGTGTTCATATGGTCCTTTAGGTTCAAGCTATCTGTAAGACAGGAGCCCTTCGAGAAGTACACCTTCTTTGCCCAGTTGGGACGAGATGTGCAGGAGATTGGCGTCGGATATCCGGCTCTTTTCCTATCCTACTGGGTGAAGAACTCACTCTGAAGCTCCAAAGCAGGGCCCCAAAGCTCCAAGTGGCCAACAACTCACATTAGACAGGGAGGAGAAAAAGGATATGTAGCTCTGGGTAGAGTCGCATAGAGCTGCTGAGGCTTAATCAAGTGTGTGCATCTTATGCAGGCGAAGTATCATGTACTGCAAAGTACTGTAAGCTAGCATGGATCTCTTGGCAAGGTAAAGTAGGGCAAGGCAAGGTAAGGTGTGCTGGATTGGCATTCCCAAGTTTAAATGGCAATTCTAGAGTAGCTGTTGCAGCCCTGACCCTTAGCTTGAAACGGCCAGACCAAAAAAGCGGTGCTGTTCCAAGGTTTCTGCATCTCAATATGTTTGGGTTTGAGCTTAGTGCTTTCTAACTAGTACGAGTTACCACTCCGGCCCGAACCCCTCTCTGTACTCACATTTATGGCATTACATGAACTCCGTCCTGTATGCTTGTTATCCGTAGCATCGAACTTGGGTGTTCAACTGTTTGCGCATTTCTATGATTTAACTATCAAGCTGAAAAGTTCAACCTTTGGGAGGGGTTCAAGCAAAGGCCAAGTGTTTGCCTTGCCTAAACCACTGCCGGACTCGGCCAGGAGCTAGTCTGACGTAAATAATCTGATAATATAGTAAAAACATGGAAAACATATGAATCAGAAAATACGCCTGGAAGAACTTGCATCTGCAGCTGTGTGTAGAGGAGTTCCTTTCGTCGGCTTGATGAACAGGTGGCACAGAGGGACAACGTATAGCCAAGGCATGATATGCGCAAACGTGGGAAGCACAGAGTTACACAGTCGCACGCTGTTGTAACATACATCGCTGTGGTACATGATACTCCTTCGTTTGTGTCGTCATGGATGCATCGGAGTTCAGTGCCGGCTGGTTGGGCTTGGGCAGGAGACTGGTTAGGGCAGGGCCGGAAGCGGAAAGGCTGAAACTTTTGGAGAGGGGGCCCTTCTGGCATCATCTTTTTCCATAGTGTTCCATTTCTTTTCCATAGTTTTCCATAGTGTTTTCATATTTGTTCAATATTTTTCCCTTCCTGTGAAATATCGCAAAAGTATGGAAAACATGGAAACAATGTGGAAAACAAAATGGGAAAATATGGGTAAGCAATGGAAAATATGAAAACATTCGGAAAAAAAACAAGCCAAACATATTTTTTTATGGACAACGCGCAAAGCGTCTGGAAAGAGGGTGGAACCCCGCCCTTGTATGGTCGTTCCAAAGGCCTCAGCCAGTAGCAAGCAGGCCTTAGGCCCGTGGGTGTCGCCCTGCAATTTTCGGGTGAAGGGTTTCGGATCTCGGCCTAGCTCCCCATCCCAAGTCCGTTACGTCATCGCGGTGGTTTAGGAACGGTTCTCTTACAGCAGCCTCCTCCTTCTGACTTCAGAAGCGATCTGTTGCATTATCTTTGGGTGCCTTGCAAAGCACAACGGACTTGAAATCGTGCAGTTGCTTGTCTGCCGAAGTGTTCAATAAACCGTCGAGCCGCGTATTGATGAGACTAATCCTCAAATGCAAGGACAATTCAAGCATATTTTGCAGATTTTCCAACATCTTCCACTATATATTTATTCAATATTATGTCCATAAAAAAATAAACCTTGAATTAGGATCCTAGCTGAGATCACCGCGTCTCAAGGCTCGCGAAAGTCCGAAACCAGAAACCCTAAGCTTATCAATCCTAAACCCCAAACCCCTAAACAAGCCTTCGCCCTAAATCCACTAGAGTCATTAAAGCCCTAACGGGAAAATGGAGAAACTTGAAGCTCTTGGGCAGTAAGCTCCGGCTTTTTCCTTGTAGCCTTGAGTGCTGGAGGTTGAAGCTTTAAGGTTTAAGGCAGGGTTCACTTCTGGAGTTGGCCGCACCCCCCAAACTCTAAACGTGAAGCCCTCATCAGGGGTTTAGCCTGAAGGCCTCAGGTTCCGCTTAGGCGCCTTGTGCTGCGGATCTTGCTAACACTATACAATGATTGTTGCTGTTGTTGTTAACTTTGTTATCTTTTGTTATTGGATGATGATGATGATGATGGTGATAATGATGACCATGGTTCTTTTACTCTCGCAAGGCTCTAGAACGGGGTCCTTCATTTTGTGGATCTCCGACTCGGAGTGCCGTCGCTAGCCCCTTAGTTGTTGGCATGGATGTAATATGGGGCCTAAATAATCATCAATACTACCGTGGGGTTCCCTATTATATACAATTATTGCTTAATATATCCCAAAGCCCTACTCTGATTGGCAGAGTAGAGCCATGATCAGCAAACGGATTCTATTAAGGATGCTCATTGTAAGGGGCCTTGTCCTCTTGCCCATGAATAAGGCGCTCAGGGTTGAGGGTTTAGGGTAGTAAAATGTATGGGTATAGGTCCTCTCATGGGCGCTTTCTGAATTGCGGCATGATGCTCGTAAGTACCTGAGCCTTGATTGTTAAGGTTGTAAACACCTCCAAGGCTGCTGTAACCAGCAACTACTCAACATGATTGCCTGGTTGTAAAGCCATGAACCCTACACGCTAAACCCAAAACTCGAAACCCTCGACCCAGAACCCTGTCTCCCCCCACCCTGGACTCTTCAAGCCTTAACAGTTCTTGAAGAGAAACAGCGAGCTGCTAGCAAAAAGCAGCGACCGTGTCCTTTCAACCTTCAAGCATGCTAATGAACTTGGCGGCTTCGAAAGAACGGCCTGCCCCAAGTTGAGTTTCACCACTAGATGCCGCTTAGCCGTATCCCTGCGGCTCCAAAGTACCCAATACTGACTCTACAGTTCTGAGCCCCAATATAGCAGCTTGAATCATCAGAGTAGGGTTTTGTGTATGTCACGGCATCCTGTACACGGACGACGCACTAAACCCTAAACCGTTGTTCTTGCGAGTGCCCTAAAGCCCAGTCCCCATAGCCCAGTCGGAGTGAAGAGCGCTCCGACTGAAGTCGACGCAGGTGGCATGGGCTCAGAAAAGACCTAAACAGCACTCTCAGGACTTTGGGGGTCGTGGCTCCAATTGGGGTTGAGGATCACAAGTTAGACCCTGTAACCAAGGGTATGTTGTAGGGTTAACCGGTGTATATAATTACCGGCTTCCGGTAGAGCCTAGTTTAAGCGGAAGAGGATTCAGTGCGTTCATAGAACGTTGGGGTTAACTAGCAGTACGGATTCAGTGTCTGCCCGCTTGATGCTGACACTGGAAGCATCAGGGGACTTAAACGAAGTGGGTTATGTAAAGGTTCGATGCGTGTTCCATGAGGGCTTTGTATGACCATGGATTTAGTAGGACATGCATTAGGAGTACGACAGCCCAACTTTCGGCACATGTCCTCAATTGTCAGTTAGAGTGCTAGTCACTATGGCCGCCGAGCCTCTAAGCAGGGTGTCCTGCATCATAAGCCTCTCTAAGAAGCGTACTTCCTTTTCGGGCGTTAGGGTTGGAGCACTTTGAGAATGTAGCGTGTCCTGCACGTATGAGTTGACTGTTAAATTGCGGAAGTGACGTACACGACTCTTGCGAGCCCGTCTCGCATCCCTTCTAGTTTCGAGACGAAGGTTTGACATGTTTCTACGACTGGTCGTTTCAGTTTGCCAGCTAATCGTGGCCAATATTGCCAGATGGGGCTATGGTTACCCTTATGTGAGGTGTCGTTCCAGGAAGCTGCAGCATGCCCAGCTCGATGTAAAGCACTGAATCTGAAACTGAGATTTCCGAAGGTGAGCATGCCACAGTACATTCGAAGCGCAAATTGAAATAAGTTCGGACCAAACATTTCTGTCCTGTGCACACTTGTTAAAGCGGAGATCATAAGCAACCTACGACAAGTAGGATGCTTACCAATATTATGCCTCAGGTTTCGGAAATATCCAACAAGCACAGTATACTAAACCCACCCCAGACTCCCATTCTGAGGGCCCCACAATTATGTCAAGGTTTACAGGCCGTACGGTGGCAGTGCTGCTTGCCCTCTCTTCCGGCTCCGGAAATGGCGAGCACAGTACATGAAGATGCATCGAAGGATCAAGGACAGCCACTATCACGAGGCATCCGCGCAGTACTGATGTACTGATGGCACTGAAGTTTCTAGATCAGAACCCACCTGTAAATCCAAAGGTATATCTTTGATTGACTGCACGGGTACTTTAAAACACCAAATTGACTGCATGGGTGCTTTAAAACACCAAATTTGGCCCCTAATCCTCAGACGCCAACGTCAAAAGAATGGCTTCTGGGTCAAATTTAACGGCTCCCGCCCCATAGCGTAGATCGCAGATCTCACCCTTGATGTGGTAAAAAGTAACGTAGATCCTAGACGCTACACCCCAAACTCCAAAACCCTAAAACCCTAAACCCTAACCTCCAAAACCCTACAACCCTAAACCCTAAACCCCTGAACCCCAAAAAAAGCTTTAGGGCTTAGGGTCTAGGATCTTCGCAAGATCCTGCTGGCCAATCCCCATGGCCGACGAAGATGTCGCCATGCAGGAGGGTTTAGGGGTTAGTGATTAGGGGTTTAGGGTTTAGGATCTAGGGGTTTAGGGTTTAGGGGTTTAGGGCTTTAGGGGTTTAGGGGCTAGGGTTTAGAGGCAACAGTTGCCAAAGAAGGAGCCTGGATAGTCAGTTACCCAGAGAACCCAATACCCCTGAATTGCTGTATGGAATATATATGTATACCTCAAACCATATAATAAGAAGGCCCGAAAAATTTGAGGTGTAGTCCTTCTTTAAGGGGTATTAGGTTCTCTGGGGGGCCATGTACCCAAATAGTACATACTTTGGCACCAAAAAAACGTTAGGGACTACTGTAAGGCCAAAAAGTATACACGGCTTGTGTGCATGGACCCTTCGGGGTTACTTCCCCATGCAAAGGAACCCTAAGCCCTAAACCGCTTACATCCCCATGCAAAAGTGCCCTAAACCCTAAACCCCTAAGAATCATCAACCGTCTTCAGGGCTTTACGCCCCCTGCACCCTAATGTTTAAACCCCTAAACCCTAAACCCCTAAACCCGAAACCCTAAACCCTCAACCCCTAAACCCTAAACCCCTAAACCCCTAAACCCTAAACCCCTCAACCCCTGACCCCTAAACCCCTAAACCCTAAACCCTAAAGGGCGCCGGCTGACGGTTTAGGGTTTAGGGTTTAGGGGAGTGTAGGGCTGAGAAGCTTTCAGATTCGTTGAAAATCGTGTACCCAGAGAACCCAATACACCTTGAGTACCATATATACCTTTAATTATAAGGGTTCCTTAAAGGGAGCTATAAGGGTCTCGTTAAGGAATATACCAGTACCTTACATCATGATATATATTTTTAAGGGCCATGATAGTTTAAGGTATGTTCCTCAATGAAGGGGTCTTGGGTTCTCTGGGTGTTTGGGTGTCATTGATAGGCACGGCTACAGCTTTATAGGGCGAGCTGTGCAGTGAATACCCTAAGCCCTAAACCCGAAACCCGGCTAGAACCCAAACCCTAAACCCTAAACTTTGGCCCTAAAACAGGCTAGACCCTAAACCCTAAACTCGGCTAGACCCTATACCGTTTTGTATTGCCTACACACAGAAGCTCTCAGCTCCCTGCAAGATATTCAGCCCCTAAAGTCCCGGAAGCCTCGACGCCGCTTCTGGAAGGGACCACCCCAGAGAACCCAATGGGGCCCTGAATTATGGAAGATATCCCTTGAAGGAACCCTTCTATAAGGGTGTAGGGTTTAGGGGAATTAAGGGCTTAGGGTTTAGGGCTTAGGGCTTTGGGTGTAGGGTTTAGGGTTCATTAGAGTTTTAGGGGTTTAGGGTTTAGGGGAATTAAGGAATATATGATGAATCATAATATTAAGGCCCCTAGAATTTAAGGTATATTGCGCATTTAAGGGATGTTGGGCTTTTGGGGCATCTGGGTTTTAGTCTTACTCTACGGGAGAATGCTAGTATCTAGTGTTTAGCTTTCCTGGAAGTACCTTAACTTAAAACACAAATCCCCTAAGGCCCAAAAGCACCAAACCCCTAAACCCTAAACCCTACACACTAAAGCCCTGGAGTGTTTGAAGGCCGTCGCTCCAGGCGAACCTATCGGCAGCGCTGAGGACCCAAAACATTGGGCTTCGCGCTGAGAATGGTTGGATAGGGTCTTCAGGGGGGTACTAAAGTGGAGTCATAAAGGCTTGAAAGGGGTCTTGCTCTGGTAGTGTGGGGCTTCCATACGGGTGTTTTACGAAGGGTGTCTGAGTTGATAGATGCGGAAATCGTAGTTCCCAGAAAACCCAAGACTCCTTAATTGAGGAATATATCCCCTTAAACCATAATATCAAGCCCCTCTTATATATATATATGTGTATGTATATATATATATAGAGATAGATATATATAGATATAACTTAAGGTATATTCGTGAATTAAGGGGTCTTGGGTTCTCTGGGTTCGGATCCCGGCAGCCTCAATGCTCTGAATCCTGAAGACTCAAGCTACGCCCTAAAGGACCCCATAAGGGTTTAGGGTTTAGGGTCTAGGGTTTAGGGTTTAGGGTTTAGGGGTTTAGGGGTTTAGGGTTTAGGGTTCCCCATAATCAGGTACTTAGGTTTCGGACAGTAGTTATGTCGGTTACTACTTGGGAGAGTATATGATTATGAGGTACTTGGACGCTTAGGCCAAGCCCTGAAGCCCAGAATCAGAGAACCTAACACCAATACCCCTCAATTAAGGAATATGCCTTAAGTTATGTATGGGCTTTAAGATATCATGACCTAAGGCACATCTTCTTAAGCTAGGAAATCTACCTTGAATTATGTAAGGGCCTTCATCTTATGATTTGAGGTCTTTTCCTTTTGAAAAGGGTATATTAGGTTCTCTGGGGAGCTCTAGATAACTCCGTGAGCCTCTCCAGCCCTTACTCCCCACACAATGACAGGACCTTCTTGCCGGCCGGGGCACGTACACTGCGTCCTGGATAATTCATGGGAGTGCTGGTTTTACAACGTCACGGTTTAGACAGGCATTTGGTGTTTTCGAGGGCTCCAGGTTTTCTGTTTGTTGGTATTGTTTTTGTGGTTCGGGGTTGCTCTGAATGCATGGGGCAGTTGGTGTCGTTGCTGCGCGATGTGATGAGTAGCGCTTCCAAGCTGTCGAACGAGATTTCCAGCGAATGCCGCAGCAGGACCCTAAACCCTAAACCCTAACCCCTAAACCCTAAACCCTAAACCGTGCGTGGTGGCCAGGATGCCTGCGCTGACGGTGCATTTGCTCGGCGTTACGGTGCCAAGTACCAAGGTGAGCTCTTGGCTTGGCTGTCGTGGTTCGTTTGTCATCCTAACTCTCAACAAGCTCCAGTGCGTTCGGTCCGTGCCGTGTCAGCTCGAACCATCAGCGCGTCGAGGAGCTCTCGGCGCCGAGGGTACCTGGAGTATGCAGCGGTCGGTCAACGACATGAGGTTTTACCCATAGGCCCCTAAGTAGTTCCTTTTGATGGTGTATATTTAGAATCCTATAAGGTAATCCCAAACAGGAACTACTTGGGGGCCTATGGGTAGACATCGGGCACAGGCTCCTTTCCGCTTTGAGCCGCTGGGGGTTGCAGTCGGGAAAGTGGAAAATGGTTTGGGGTTTAGCCCTAAACCCCTAAACCCTAAACCCTTTAGCATTTGTTTTGGGGACAAGGGTCGGAAAAGTCTAGTAATTATGGTTTTTGTTCAACACCCCATGAGGAATTTTGCTCCTGAATGCCTCTAGCTGAGCGTTTGATTAATCTGCCTGTGAGCCGAATCAAGAGCATCTGTAACCGCACTATCTATATGTACATGTGTTTGGGCAACAGATACTCAACTCCTAAACCTTATCTGTAGCCCAAAATTGCAGGTTAAGAGCCCTCACCAGCAAGAACTGGATAGCCCTTGAAACAGTACGGCTTTCAAGTTTTGAGTCCGAGCCGCACGCAAACCCCAAAAGTCCTGAGCCCTAAACTGTACACCCGGCACACATTGCAAGCTGCATATTGCAGTCTCTATAATTCAATAATCCTAGAAACCGCAATTCCTCAATCCTAAACTCTGAACCCTACACCCCATATCGCCCTACATCCCAGACCTTACCCGTGAACGAGAGCAGGGCTCAGCGGGGGCCTGCAGCACGTCATGTTGATAGCATACCCTTACCCTCAAAGCACTCATATTTTAAGGCTTTTGGGCCCAAAGACCCGATTATATAAGGCTTTTGGGCTATTTTGATGCTTAGGGACAATGAAGAAAGGTTTAGGATTTCTGTGAGGGTCTTGGGCAGCTTTTTGGGTTTTGTGTTCCCTCTTTCGGGCATGGCTTCTTCTACTACCCCAAACCCTAAACCCCTAAAGCCCTAAACCCTATACAGTATGTACGGAGCTGCGAAAGCTATGTTTTGCTTACCTTCGGTTGCGGAAACAATATGGAAGGGATCCGGAGTTTTAGGTGTGGGCTTCTCTTGTTTAAGGTTTAGGTTAGGGTTGAGGCTAGGGGTTTAGGGTCTAGGGGTTTAGGGGTTTAGGGTTTAAGGCTCAGGCCTTTTAGGGTAAGTTGGGGGGTTTGGGGCTTCAGGGTTTTTTTTTTGCGGGTTTCCTTCCCTAAACCCTAAACCCTCCTAAACCCTAAATCCTAAACCCTAAACCCTGAACCCTAAACCCTAAATCCTAGCAGAACGCCTCTGAAAGCCCAGGACCGGGGCAAGGTCTTCGCATCGCTTGCCGGGCAATTGAGGCAGTTCGGGGGTTCCCCTTCAAAGGGGTTCTAGAAGGGTTCCTTTAAAGGGTGCCATAAGGGTTCCTTTAAAGGGTACTGTAAGGGTTCAGGATTGGAGTTCTAGGGGTTGAGGGTTGGGTTTAGGAGCTGTTTTAGGGGTTAGGGGTTTATGGGTTAAGGGTTTTAAGGGTTTAGGTTTAGGGGTTGGGGGTTTAGGGCTTAGGGCTTAGATGGGGTTATCCTAAACCGTAAACCTTAAACCCTAAACCCTAAACCCTCAACCCTCAACCCTAAACCCATTCATTAATGAAGGGGTAGTGGGTTCTCTGAGAAACCCTGCGGGATCCTGACTGATTCAGCGCCTCCCCCTGGGTCTTTAAGTACTATAGGGTAGGGTTTAGGGTTTAGGGTTTAGGGTTTAGGGTTTAGGGTTTAGGGTTTAGGGTTTAGGGTTTGGGGAGGCTTTCATACTTACCTATACTATTTTGGGGGTTCCTTATTACAAGTATAGCATGGCGCCGAAATCTTGTTCTATTTATTGAGGCCCCTATATTATGGAGAGGCCGTGGGGTTTAGTACTGGCAGCTATAATAGGGCCATGGTGTATTGTATTTTAGGGTTTAGGGGTTTATGGTATATTATACTTTAGGGTTTAGGGGTTTATGGTATATTATATTTTTGGGTTTAGGGGTTTATGGTTTTTTAGACTTTAGGGTTTAGGGGGTTTATGGTCTATTATTACATCGTCGCTTCTAAAGCGGACTCCTTCCGTATCAGGGCTTCAGATGCATGGGCTCAGAGGACTCGCTTTCGAAGGCTCGGTGGGCTTCTTGACGTGTTGGTTAGGGGTTCAGGGGTTTAGGGTTTTAAGGGTTTAGGTGTAGGGGTTGGGGGTTTAGGGTATAGTGCTTAGATGGGGTTATCCGATGCCTGATGCCACCGTGTGGGTAGTTCTCTAAGCTAGCTTCCCGTTTAGGGTCCTTCGTCTAAGGGGTGCCGTACTATTTTGGGGACGTAAAACGGGACCCTAATTTAGAGAACTGCCCACATACATCCCTTAAAAATACCTTTATAGAAACCCTATAGAAACCTCCTGCAGATCCCTTTATGGAGCCCGAAGAAGGGCATCCTGATTTAGAGAACTAACCATGTCTCTGTGTGTGTGTGTGTGTGTCAGGGAAAGCCTTGAACCCGAAAGCAGGGCTTGGCACGCGGAGAAGAAAAGGCGTGCGCAGGACGGAAGCCTGAATGATTTTTGCAACCATTCCCCAGAGAACCCAGTACCGGTTAAGTAAGGAACATACTATACTTTGTATAAATTATAAATCATGACATTACACGCCCTACAACTTGAGGCATACTCCTTAATTGAGGGGTATTGGTTGGATAGGGCTACCATAAAGGGCCTTATATATCCATATTTTGAATATTGCTCAACTGTTACTGGCAGTATCCAAGGTATTGAGTTCTCAGGGACCTAGGGAATTCCGGCGGCAGGTATAGGTTTTATTTGACGAAAACACCACTCCAGAGGCCGGTCTTACTCAGGAAGACGCTCATTCCGTTTCCGCTTTAAGGGTTTAGGGTCCGAGGGTCCTAGGGTTTACCTGGACCCTTAAGAACCCCTCTTTTTATAGCGCCTTATCATGCTTTCCTTATATAAATCCTTAAAAGGTAGGTTCTTTGGGGTCTAGGTAGGGTTTAGTTTGGGATCACCAAACCCCCCGAGGACTATTCAAGGGCCCCCTGAAACCCCGGTGAAACCTCAAAGGATAAGGGGACTTGGCGCTCGGTGAAAACTACCGAAAGTACGGTTACAACGGCGTCTAGCTCCAGTTATACGGCACTTCTAACTACAGCTATACATCCCCGACTGAAAACCGCATAGACCCGAAACCTTGACCAAACCCTCATCGCTGGATCAACTACTCTCAGCATTCCTTCCGGTTCCTTGATTCGTATCATTTTAACGCAGCTACACAGTACCCCATCCATGATCCCTCACAGGGTCTTGAAAGATTCGTAACGCTCTTCCTGTTTTCTCTCAGCTCTACGGGTTCCGGGTTTAGTGGTGATTATCTTGAGCATTTAGGGCTTAGGGTCGTGTGCTGCCCCATAGACCCCGCCAGCCAACTCTAATTACGGCTTAGGGTTTCGGATTTAGGGGGCATCAACATTTTCTGATTTTCCGGAGGGCGTCCAGGTTGCCTGGCACCCCCAAATCCCTAAAGCCTTAAAGAGCTAAACCCCCAAACCCTAAACGCGTAAACTGTTAAACCTCAACATCAAGGCCTGTAAACCGACTTACTGGAACCAGGTACCTGTGCGAAGTCGGTACGGCACTCAGCTATCGCACTTGCATCGAGGCTGACCAGTTTGTGGGCTTAGGGTTTAGGGATTCAGGGTTTAGGGGTTATATTGCACGAAGCCCTAAACCCGCAACCTCACTCAAGGATGCAGAGCTTCAGGGCTTTTTGCCTTCTAGAGAAAGCAGAAAAATCTAGAGGATAACTTGAAATCCGAATTTAGTAACTATTTCTGAATTATTCTACTACCGAATCGTATAATTCGGCTTTCGGGTGTAGGGCTCATTCAGACATCCTGTGTTTGCTACCCTATTCTACTGATGAATCAATGAGGCTTTAGGGTTTCGGGCTTGATCAATTAGAAAAACTGTTTGAGCCACACGCCCCCCGGGTTTCAGGCTTACCCATCGCCCCCTAAGTAGTTCCTTCTTATTGTTCATATTTAGAATCCTATAAGGTAATCCCCAAAAAGGAACTGCTAAGGAGCCTGTGGGTAGTGGGTCCCGAACTCAGTTCTACGCACTAAACCCTAAACCCTAAGCCCTAAACCCTAAACCCTAAACCCTAAGCCCTAATCCCTAAACCCTAAACCCTAACCCCTAGGCCTAGTGGGTCCCGAACTCAGTTCTGAGCACTATTGACTCACGGAACCCGCAGACATCCGGGAAGGGACCTAAACCCTGAACCCTAAACCCTATAAAACCCTATAAAACCCTATGAAGCCCTATGAAACCCTATAAAACCCGATAAAGCCCTATGAAACCCTATAAAACCCTTTAAAAACCCTACAAAACCCTATAAAACCCTAAACCCAACGCCCAAAGAACCCTCAGTCCGAAGCCCGAAACCCCTAAACCCTCAAGCCCCAGGCTCTTATAGATCCCTTTATAAAGGAACTCGTCTCGTATAAACCCCCCTAAATCCTTAAACCCCTTAATGGAACCCTACACCCTATAGATCCTAAACCCTAAACCCCCCTAAACCCTTAAACCCTTTAAAGGAACCCCACACCCCGGATCCTGAAGCCTAAACCCGAAGGGTCACCCTCGGCAGAGGCACGTGGCTGTCACCGGCTCGCCGCTGCTGGTCAGAGGTTGCACCGGGCAGGGTTCAGGGTTTAAGGTTTGGGGTTTTGGGGAAAACCCCTAAACCCTAAACCCTAGCTTAGAGTTTCGGGTTTAGGGTTTAGGGGTATAGGGTTTAGGGGTTTAGGGTTTAGGGGTTTAGGGGTTTAGGGGTTGCGGGTTTCTGGAACTGGAGTCTGTTGCTAGCCATACCCGTGTGTTGTATAGCAGTAGCAGTAGTAGCCGCAGCAGCAGGAGTAGGAGGAGTAGTAGCAGCAGCAGCAGCAGCAGCAGGAGTAGTAGTCGTCGTCGTCGTGGTCGTGGTCGTGGTCGTGGTCGTGGTCGTGGTCGTGGTCGTGGTCGTGGTCGTGGTCGTGGTCGTGGTCGTGGTCGTCGTCGCCGTCTTCGTCGTCGTCGTGGTCGTGGTAGTGGTAGTGGAAGTGGTGGTGGTAGTGGTAGTGGTAGTGGTAGTGGTAGTGGTAGTGGCAGTAGGAGGAGTAGGAGCAGGAGTAGGACTAGGAGCAGCAGCAGCATCAGCTGGATCATTCTGGATTTCAAACCATTAGCAGTGGCAGTAGTGAAGCAGTTGCAACCGTCGAGGCATTAGTGAATCAATAACAGCGACAATGCCAATGGCAATGGCAGTAGCACTTGGGGCCGTAGGTTTCAAGTTTAGGGTTTCAGGCATACCTGCAAGAGGCCCAAACCAGGGTTGATTTTGGCCTGCTCCTCCACCTTGGGAACGGCAGCCCGAAGCCATGTTACGATGCAGAGAATAATCGATCCTGACATCCCTTGTAATGTACAGCGAATATACACCTTAGAATTTTTTTGTTTCTGATTGCTATGGAGTCCTTAAACTGCAGCTTCCCAGCCTATTCCATAGTAGTCTTCCTACGAAGTCCCGTAGTCCTTCCAGTGGTTGGGTTGCTTTCAACCTTCATGCCTTTCGAAATTAACCTTGAGGCTCAAACTTACAATCCTGACCTCAAATGCCTGGCCTGGGTTTAGGGCCTAGGGTTTAGGGTTTAGGGTAAACCCTAAACCCTACACCCTAAACCCTAAATCCCAAGCCTACGCGCTACACTTGCGGCCTAAGCTACAGAACTTTGTTACAGACTCTTTTGTGAGACCTGCAACACCCCTACAAAACCCAAGCGTCTCGTGGTTTAGGGCTTCTTATGAGGGTTGAGGGAACGTGCCACCGAAAAGCCACAAAAGAAGCAACCCTCAAACCCCTCCCCGAAACCCTGAACCTGATACCCTACACCAGGGTTGTTGTTTAGAGGTACCCTGACAAAGAATACAAGACACATCGGAGTAGATAGCTTCTTGACAGGCTTCCCGTCACAGGCACATAGGCTCCTTACAATTTCTCCCACCAGGACAACCCGACCCCAAACCCATCCTAAACCCAGCACCGCAAACCCTAACACCCCCTAAACCCTAAACCCTGACACCCTCAATCTTAAACCCCCAAAAAGCCCCTAACCCTACTCCCTAAAATCCTAAAGCTCAAGAGCCCCCAGAGCCGAGCCCACAGCCGGAACCCCAAAATCCAAGACCCAAAACCCCCAAACCCGAAGCCCTAAAACCCTGATCCTAAACCCCCCAATCCCTAGGGTTGATGATATTAAATTATTAAACCCTAAACCCTAAAGCATAGCCCTAAACTGTAAGAGCTTACGGCTTAGAATTCGGGGTTTTGGAATTGAGAAGCAGGGCTCCCGGATCGGGGCTTTAGTAGCATGCAGCAGCTCTCACCAATACGGTTTATGATATAAATCCTGCATTACCCTGCAAGTAATCCTAAGTCCTCCTGCCCAGAGAACCCAATATCCCTTAATTAACTTAATTAAGGAATATACCTTAAATTACAGGGGCCCTAATATGATGATTTAGGTATATTCCTTAATTAAGGGGTATTGAGTTCTCTGGGTGAGGGGCCTGGCATCCTGCTGCTCCTCCTCGCTCGTCTGCAGAGGAGAGGAGAGGGACAATTGTCTAGGTCTTTAGAGGGTTTAGGGTTTGGGGTTTAGGGTTTAGGATTTTGATTGTAAGCCTTTAGCGTTTAGGGTATAGGGTTCTCTGGAAAATGGTGTTGTCGAGCCTTGCTTTGACATTTTTCTATTTTTTGCCCCATCGTCATGGAAGATGCCTTATGTGAAGTACACGGGGCTTCTTATTCTGAGTTCTGAACTGAGGAACATTCTGGAATGAAGGAGGAACCCTAAGCCCTAAGCACCAATCCTTAAACCCTGACCGTACACCAGGTGTGCAATCTTCCATGTCGGCCTTGCTCGCGGTTTCTTTAGGTACTCGTTCGTGGTTTGTTGAGGAATCTTTGTATGCATGGGTGTCGATAGTCCTAATGAAACCCGAAGCCCCAAACCCTGTACCCTGAACCCTAGCCGCCCTAGCCCCTAAACCCCTAAACCCTAAACTTTAACCCTAAGCCGCCTATACAGAAGCCTCGAGCTTGACCTCTAACAGTGTAACAGTGGACTCACCTGCTAGGCTGTTGGCCTGCCCCTTGGCCCGTTTGGTCCATTTTGGGTTTCTTTAGGGTTTAAGGTTTAGGGTGTAGGGTTTTGAACCCTAAACCCTAAACCCTAAACCCTAAACCCTCTTTGGGGGTCCTGACTACAAGTGATGTGATCTTTGGACTCCCCCTCGGCTTTCAACTCTATGCCCTCTGCGCCCCGAACCCTACCCTAAGGGTCCATGTACCCAACTAGTAGATACTTTGGCCTCAGGGTACCCAAATAGGGACTACTTTAAGGCCAAAGTATCTACTATTTGGGTACATGGACCCTTATAACTTTTCCGCAAGCCCAAAACAGCCCTTATAGATCCCTTAAGGAACCCTTATGTATCTACTATTTGGGTACATGGACCCTTGGGGCTACATTCCATAGCCTTCCAGAGCCATCCCCCTAGCCACACTGGTGGGGGCCCAGGCTTGGCTTCGTGGGTTTCGGGTTAGGGTTTTAGGGGTTTAGGGTTTTAGGGGTTTAGGGGTTTAGGGTTTTAGGGGTTTAGGGGTTTAGGGTTTTGGTGGTTTAGGGGTTTAGGGCTTTAGGGGTTAGGGTTTTTGGGGTTTTAGGGTTTTAGGGGTTTAGGGTTTAGGGTTTTAGGGGTTTGGGTTTTAGGGTTTAGGGGTTTAGGGGTTTAGGGTTTTAGGGGTTTTTAGGGGTTAGGGTTTGGGGTTTAGGGGTTTAGGGTTTTAGGGTTTAGGGTTTTAGGGTTTTAGGGGTTTAGGGTTTAGGGTTTAGGGTTTGGGGTGGTGTTTTGATTCCTGGTGCCATGGAGTACTACGCTGTCCTCGAAGCGGACCAATCATCAAGCTCAGACTCGCAGCCGACCATCTCGGCTAGAGCCTTGGAGCATGCAGAGGATGTTATCAGATCTCGAGGCAAAAAATGGACCGCTCGCCTCGTTATCCAGTCGGATAACCCTGCGAAGGAAGGTCATAACTCCCAGATGATGACCCGACCAGGAAGGCTGCCGGACCGACTCTTACGACGAAGGACCAGAAGAGGAGGCCGGGTGACGCCATCTGCAGGCTCCGCCGCAGATCGGCTCAAAGGCTTTCCAACCTGTGTCCGCAAAATGGTGCCGCAGCCGCAAACCCCGCCGAGTCACCGAACGTTGCTGTTGGTGGCGTGGATACGGTTTTCGTACATGTCCGGTCTTACGACGAAGGACCAGAAGAGGAGGTGTCAAACTCATTGTGGAACAGATCCAGGCTGTGCATCATTGGCGAGAATTTGTTGCTCCCTTGGGCCCTGTCAGACCGCTATACCCTACACCCCCAAGGCTAAGCCCTAAACCCCAAACGTGAGCCCATACCCCAAGAGCAGATGGGAGGTGCGCAGCAGCAGCTTCGTCGCAATTCCCCGGAATCCACCCCAGGCTCGGCTGTCCCAAGATTGTAAAGACTCCGCTTTCTTACGATCTATAGGTGTGTAGAGGGTTTGACAGAACATATGTATGTATGTGTATATATATATATATCGTATACACATATATCTATATCTATATCTATAT
>CAJNJA010095720.1:0-19298 GCA_905231915.1 Symbiodinium necroappetens
GGCAGTGGAGCTGCTGCTTGCAGCCAAAATCTTTGAACTGTGCTGTGTGTGGCTCAGGAAGCATGCTCTTGGAGCAAAGACTTGCAGACTTGAGCACACATGGCGGCATAGGCTTGCAGACAACACAAGCACTTTGGCATGCTGTTGTGAAAACAAGGGTAGAGTGCCAGGGTTAATGGTTGGGAGCGCGGCTTTTTTGAGGCACCGGTAAGCCTCCTGACATCACGCTTCTGAGACGCCGAAGACCCCTGGGCTCTGCCGAAGACCTCTTAGCAGTTCCACAGGCTACTACTAGCCCGTCACTCCTCTACACAGGAGGAGAGTTTCCCAGTTTCGTGATCTAACTGAGAGCCAAATAGCAACCAAAAACCCCAAACCATTGATGCCTGCCCCATGGTGCTCTGTTTGCTAAGACTACATGGCGGAAGGAAAAAGGTGTCAAAACCATGGCCATGCGACGGCTGAGCTGAAGCCTCGGTGGGCTTCTGCTTCTGCCCTATAGAAGCAACTAACTTGGTAGGGTTGTTGCATCAAGAACACGGGCAACGTCTAAACCAATCAGCAGAAGCTGACTCCCACCGCCTAAACTCTGAACAGTTCTAGTCTTCAAGCCCCGAGCCCCGAAACCCTAAATGAAACCCCGAAAGTCGAAAACCCGAATGTGTCATCGTCCTCTGTTTCTTCGGAGTGACCCTGCAATGCGGGGCTTGTCCTTGCTAGGGTAGGAGGGAAAAGAGCTTGTAAACGGCTTAGGTCGTGCTGTGCCTGCTGTCTTCCCTGCGAAAGTTGGACAGTCTGGCGAAGGCTCGGCTGCCTTTTCGTTTAGTTTCTTACATTCCTCCTGTAGGGTTTAGCGCCTAAAGTTTAGGCTTTAGCGTGACGGTTTGGTCTCGGTTAAGGGCTCCGGCTTCGTGGTTGAGGGGCATTTTAAATAAGATTTGTGAACTCGCATCGGCATCTCGCAGATGTGAAGGCCGAATACGTTCAGGCTGAGGGTCAAGTGTGGGCCTGGTAGGAAGCACTCAGGCAGAGCGCGCAGACATGCCCCTGATGAGTTTGCGAAGCAAAGATCTGATACGACTCTTCTATTTTTTTTACGAGGTTTTTTTTGAACTTCTTCCCTTCTTGTTTGCAGCTTGGAGCTCTGAACCGTTTTTTGCTACCCGACTGTGGGGCCGTGGGGGCCAGCACGGTGGACGAACCCCAGGACCTTAAAATCTTAGAACGCTTGCAGGCACTTTTTGGCTGATGATAAGTCTTAGGACAGGTCCAACTTCCGGACCATTCCCTGTCTGATTCCAACAGTACTGCAGTTTATCTTTTTGCAACCCGTCTGGGCGGGAACTGACGTAACAACTTGCTCGGGCTCCGCTCTATCGCCAGATTTCTGTTCTGGCCTTGGCTGTCTACGCATACCTGCTGGTGGTCCTGCCAATCCGATGGGGCACTGAAGAGTTGCGTCTTGACCAAAAATGGTCTCGCTTTCTGCCCAATGAACTTTACGACTTTATGGCGGGAGTTCCGTAGTGTTTTGAGAACAGTCTTACGCGGGTTTCCGGCAGGCAGGCTGGTTGTCAGAGGTTCATGTGGTCGGAAGAGGAAGTTGAGACTGAGAACTGACGTCGGTTGAACGAGCCAATGACCCCTTCCTTGGTGACTTCTGTAGGTCGCTGGGCAAGACACGGGTGATTGAGGGGCGAGGCCACTGCTCTATTCGGCTAAGGGTTTAGAACTACTACATACAGTAAGGCCCCCTAGTAGGTTTCTGGCTATTCGGCCTTTCGTCGCTGGAAGTCGGCATGCACCCCATCGCTTGACCGATCACAGACTCCAACCCTGCCCCACTCAAACACCGTTTTAGAGGATATATATATATATATTAGGACATGTGTGTATAGAATATGTTTATTCACCCTTTATGTGCAGCTTGTTTGAATCGAAGAACTCATGAAGTCTCTCTGTCTCTGTGTGTCTCTCTCTCTCTCTCGCGTGCTCTCTTCTTTCATGTCTCTCTGCATGCAAGGACAAGTGGGCGAGCTCCGAGCTTGGCAGGCAGATACCTCACCGGGCAGGGCTTGCGCGGTTCAGAACTGACACATTTCATCACTGTGACGCCACGCTGATCTCGTGCTAACTCTCAGCGTGCGCCGGGGATGCAAGAAGTTCTGCCCGAACAGTTCCTCCTATGCAGACCCCAATGGCCTTCATCGCAGGCGTCTGGGGGAAGTTTGAACCCAGCAACCTGGGACTGTGGCAGCTTTTCCGCAACGATCGCTTGGGGTTCTCGGCTATTTAAGCATCTTTCTGACGCGTCGCTCTCAGGTTGGGAACGTCCATCTTTGCGCAGGAGGCCTTCTGCTAGGACTTAGGACATAGGAGGGGTCCCCACCCAGCAGCTGGCGGGTGTGCAGGCAGTTGTTGTCAGCCAGTGCGTGTACCAGGAGAAGGGTCTGCTATGGTCTGCCGTAAAATGTCAGGCTGACAGGGGGAATTCTTGAAATTGCATGGCCAGGACACGCGCCTCAGGGATCATCGGGCCTTTCGGCCAATCCTCGTGTCCAGCTTCCTGATCTGTTCTGTTGCAAGCACTGCTCTAGCGGCCTTTGGGTGCATGTGCTACGGTGCTTCGGCGGCGCTTGACGTATGCTTTGTATGCGAATTTTCCCGGAAGAGGCGCATGATCGACATGTGCAGGCGACTCGGTCAAGCAGGTCTTCTATCTCAATTTCCCTGCCAGCAGCCTGGATGTGGCTGGGCTGCTTCAATGAAACCCGAGAAACCTGTTACTGTGAGCTGGAAGGGCTGTCGTTCTGTCGCGACGGACAGAACTGAGCAGCAGCAGCAAGCGCACCCCAGAGTAAGATCATCTGCAGATATGCATCGCGTTCCCGCAAGGTCAGCAGTAAATCATCATGATGTGTGTTTCCCTCGACCTACTGGAAAAAGTCGCATACAGTGAGCTCTTCCCGTCCGCTGCCCATGTATCTGTAGGTAACGAACCACAGCTGCCTCCAAACCTACACCTCTCACCCTACAGGCACTGCCGCCCCGGGCTTGGGGATGAGATTAACGCATAGAGCTCTGACTTGGAGTCGTTGAGTCTTGGTTGGCTGACTGCACATAGGTCACCATTGCGGAGACCATTCTTTGCCTGGTCCTGCTCCCCACCTTCGTCATTCAGCTGTGCTTCAGCCGCACTTCTTTGCAATGAATAGAGGGGAATTCGTAGAGTCGACTTAGGCCCCTTTTAGGGTTCAGCCTTCTGCGACAAGGTATCCGGTGGCGAGATGCTTCGATGAGCTCCCCGTCTGCAAAGCCTGAGGTTGTATCCATCAAGCTGCATCCAGAGCTTGCGTCGACCCCTTGACTTTAGACTGGTTGTCATGTTTTGTCGGACTCTTTTGACCCGATCTGAGGCTTCTAACTTGTGCAGGTTACGTCAGCCTTTCCTCGGATGACTCCGACGAAACCTTGGAAGACTCCGAAGAGGGCAGAGGTGGGGCGGGTTCCACAGTTCCACTTCATCTGAATCAGGAGCCATAGAACGCGGCTTTTTTTCATGCGGCGCTTGGAGGCCAAAGTTGCCTGGTGAAAGTCCTCGCGCGGTGGTTGCTCGTGATCATCACTTGCGTAGTGGCTGCGGCCGAGAGCCTCAGAATGCCGAGGGTTACACCACGTTAACTCCGGATGAGCTTGCTAGAATCTTAGAGGTGGTGCCGGACTTGGCCTGCATCTCTGGCTACAGCGGCAGCTTTGCGATGAGTTCCACGGCAAGACCAGCAACTGGCTATTTTCCCTTAATCTGATGACGTTTTCTGCTGCATTTCTAATCTGAACCTGTTACGCCAATCGAAGCGACCAGCCCAGGCGTGATTGGCTTCTTCCTGCCGCCGCTATGCCATCTGAAGCTACATCACTTCCGCGTGTCCACGTCCCCTTGTCTGCAAAGCAACGTAGGATGCTCGCCGAGGCCGTTGCTGATAGTATCAGGCGTAGTAATAGTACTACAGCAGAAACAGTCTTCATAAATCTAGTAACCAGACTGCCAGAATAGTTATCATAACAGTACTTGCGCATCACAGCAGTCGGTGTGAATCAGAATGGTAGCCATCAGCACAACCAGACTCTTCTCGAGGCTTGACTGGATTCTGGACGTGGGCTTGCTTGCAGTCGGGGTGACCGCTCTTGTCCTGGGCGTCAGCAATACGCACTGCGGCGCTGAGTGAAAGAATCGGCTTGAGATGTCACAGAAAGAGGTTTTGTTTTAAGATCCATTTCTGAAGTAATCGATTGGGATGTTGTGTCGATAGAGGCCTTGTACATACTGCATGGGCAAGCACGGCAGTCAGCAACCATTGCTGGCCGAGCTGTTTTCCCTGGTGCGCTGTGCAGCAAGTAGGCAGGTCCACCGATTGCGCAGAAGTGAGCCAGAGAGGTGGCAGGAGAAAGAAAGTGGATTGTCGTCTTCCTTGAACTTCAACCCCAACTCCTGGAGCAGATCTCCCCTGCTGCTTTCCTCACCAACGCTGTGAGTTGAGACGTAACCCTGAAAAGCACTGGCTCTCAAAGTGACTGAAACCACCGCAGGGCCCTGCGTTCTGCCTTGAGCCCTGAGCTCCAGGTGGCTTCAAGTGGGTTTAGGTCTTCAGGGCTTGGGGAGCTTCAAAGGCACGCGCCTGAGAATGAGAGCCTCTGGGCTCGATTCCCTGAGGTTATTGGACTTTCGAAGCTCGAAAGCCCCCAAAAGCTCTACAGCCGAGAGCTGGGAGTCCGTGTGGGGGCTTGCACTCCTAGACTCCTCGCAGCACCCTAAACCCTAAACCCGAAACGTTTTAGTGACCGTAAACTGAAAGCCCGAGCCGATGGGACGAGAAGCCTTGTGCCCAACTCTGAGATCCCATAGCTCCCTAGACCCTAATAACCCTAGGCCCTGAACCCTAAACCCTAAACCCCTAAACCCTCTTCGCACCATTGACCTCGCCTGGCTTGTCCGAGTTGTGAGAGCGTAAACCCCTAAACCCCTAACCCCTAAACCCTAAACCCCTAAACCCCTAAACCCCTAAACCCTGAACCCGAAGCAGCTAAGAGCTTCTCCACCGAATGAGGTGGCGGGCACCATCCTTTGCGGCTTTCTGGGAAGGTGGGCCTTGCTCTTCTTGGTCTTGCTGGGTTCTCATTTCGTGGCCCAAAAGAGGGGAGTTGGTTTCGGTTGTAAGGCTTCTGACGTGGGTGATGATCCCCTCCCCAGGGAACTGCAGGAATCGCAGTTCTATCTGATCGGCAGAATGCACATGCCACGACATCATGCACGAAGAAGCCTTCAAACAAGAAGACGCATGTATCCTGTGCACTGCACACGTCTCCACATGTGTACATGGTATATCACGCCCTAACCCTCCAGGTACCTACTATATAGGGCCCTAGGGGCTCTAGTACCCTCTATAGTAGGTACCTGGAGGGCTAGGGACGCCTACCTGTTTGGCCGGGACTTGCCGCTGTCAGGAAGCCGGCGCCCGCGCATGCGGCTTTCCGCCGTCTCGGAGGAGCCGGCGACGTGCTCCCTGCAGCAGTCGCCCACTGCGAAAACGTAGGTCCTACAGAGGTTTCAATGTAGTATAATGTAGTCCTGAGACTGTCCTTTATGGGTGTGAAACATTGCGTTTGCTGGCGCTTTGAAGCATTTAGCCTAAGTGTTCTGGCAACTTTCCATCATGCAATGGTTGCCGACTGTCAGACTGTCCTTACCCACGCATGCCTCGCGACATCTGGTTTGCACCTCACATAATGATCTGTCTGAAAACCCAGAACTAGTGTGACATGTTACGATGACATCCCAAGCTTGCTGTTAGCTGTTGCGAGAATGAGCTTCTCTAACATGTGGTTCCAATCTGACCCCTGGGCTTTGCAAACAGTTGGGCGAGTTCCCACACTCGGCGCATGCATATAGGGGCTCGAGTAGTTGGAACGCTTTTCATGAGGGTCACTCATATAAGAACCCTAAACCTTAAGCCCTAAACCCTGAAACTATAGTATAAGCCCCCTAGACCTAAGCATCAAGGCCCGTCTATTATCCAGACCTGCGCCCCAGGAGCCGATCGGACCACCCTAAACCTTGAACCCTGAAGCATCCTGTAATCGTAGAAATACTTGTAATCACAGAGTAATAATAGTACACTTAATGAGAAAAATAGTATACTTATAAGAATACTAGTATACTTATAATCATACTAGTGTACTCTTAGCAATAATGGTAATCGCAGTAATCTCGCACGCAACCGGGAAGGACAACCTGTTGGGGCTGGATCAGGACACAGTCGACTTGCACAGGACTGGGCGCGAATAGGAGACTCTGGGATATCGGACGACTTGGCCCGCAGATAAATCCGAAGCCTCCCGACCTGCCACGCGATTTTGCTGCAGATGGTTTTCGTCACTTCTCAGCTCGGTGCTCCAAAAAAAGGCAAGACACGGTTGGCATCCTCACTCCTTTGTTGCATAGGCTAGTGCTTTGATTCGGGGTTCAGGCTTTACATGCAATTTCGTCTCTGCAAGAGTGATCTCTAGTGTTGGTTGTGCTCGAGCCGATCTCAGTGAGATCGCACAAGACCCGGCGTCGAAGCAGGAAGCACATTGCAAGAAAGGGTTTTTTTGGGAAGCGGCCGGAGTCGGACATCGGAAGCTGTTTCTTCGTGCAAGGAAGTACCACGATGCGACCATAACGTACACGGCCGGGGGCTGAGCCTTGGGTGATACACCCTGGTCGCTAGTCGCTACATCCCGAACCTGAAACCCGAAACTCTAAGCCTTACATCACGAATCCCTCGTCCCCAATCCATGACCCTGAATCCTCATTAACTCGTCTTTTTGCAGGCCAAGACTCCCCGGAAAGCGTGTTATCTACCATGACTCCCGATTGTGGCAAGAGCTCAGTGGTTCCAGGCCATGAACATTGACTGGGCACAGGACAAGGCCGGGACTCGTTATTGCGATTTGCGATTGGAGCAATCGAGAGTTCAAAACGGTTTTTCGCTCACCAAACGCTTGAGCCCGAAACCGCAGAATCCCCACAGATGAGTCTCCTGCTATCCAGCAAGCGCGGGCTGCCGAAGCCTTTGCGGCCTGAAGCGAGGGCTACGAGAATGATGGGGAGCTTTCCGAAACCGAGCGGGATGCCGTGGCCGGCAGCCCAGAGGAGACGACTTCCAAGTACTCATGTGATGTCAAGTGGAGTCAAGTTCGCCATGCTGAGGCTCGTGACATCCAGCTCAATCAGCCCCCCGAACCCTAACTCCAAGATTCACACCTGTAGGAACATGCACCTAAACCCTTGTCCGAGTGCAGAGTCTCAGAGTTCTAAGGCTCGCGCGGCCCGAGCTCGGCTCTTTCGCTGGCCGGAGCTGGAGGACCGCGATGTGCACGCCGGGGCCCGAGAGCCGCAAGAAGAGAGCCGCAGGTTCCCTCGGTTTGAGGGTCGATCCAAGGGAGCTCTCATTCTCCAAAAAGCCGTAAACCCTAAAAGCCTAAAGCCCTAAACCCTAAACCCTCTTCTTCTGTTTTTAAAGCAACGGGAGAGCCTTTCGTATATTGTTTTTTGAAACCGCAGGTCAGGGGTGTAGAGGCCGGGAGAGGGCGCCTTTTGTAGCAAAGCTATGGCTTCTCTGGACACCCTTAGTTCGCCGAACTGGTACATGGGTGTGGTCTATGGTTGAAACTCGTGAGAGACGGGCAGTGCACGAAACTGACTGGGGGTGCTAGAACTTTAGGGCCCGGGCGGTCGAGCTGGTTCGGAAGTTGTTTTGTTTTTGATTTGTTCCAGTGGGAGCTGGCTTCTGTTTGCTTCTGCGTTCGCTTTGGTTGGGGCTTGGAGCTTCGAGCTTTCTCCGTGAAAGAGAGTCTTCGGTCTGTTCAGGCGGTGGACTTCGGACCCGAGCGTCTTCGCTTCTGCCGGGCGCCGCAGAGGATGGGATTTGGGGAAGAGAGGATTCCGGGATGAGGCAGCGGAAGTAGGGTCCGGGAGAAGCTCGAAGCACACCTTCTGACTGAGGTAAATCTGCAGATTCGGCTGAAGCTCTCGGAGATCCGGGAAAAAACGCCTGGGACGTACATTCGGGCACTCAGCAGATTGCAATCGTGTCCTTGCCTAGTTGGATCGAGGTTTTCGTGGTGAGCCAGATGCGTCGTCCATCCCGCTTGAGACATGCGCTGAATGCCTCTTGGCCCGAAGCGATGGACATGGTTCCGCTGTAGCGTGGGATTCTGCCGTCGACTTCCCAACAACCCCAGGCCGACTCAGCCTTTGCGCTTTGCTTTTGCGAGAGCACCAATGCATGAAGCAACATGTTGTTTGAGGAGCTGTATCGCGAGGGCATCAGTGCGAATATCGCCGAAGACTGAGGAAGCGACATGCACCAGACATGCTGCGCCGTGCTTGCTCGAGCTGCCGAGTGCTGCCGGGGTGACTCATCTTAGGTCGATGCCGTTGATGGAGATGGCTTTCGCGCGCAGGATGAACTGGAGAGGCATCTTGCCATCTTGGCCTCCTACTGCCGCAAGTCCCACTGCTTGCATAAGTCACACCATTAGTCGACGACGACAGTGGCGACCACGACAGCGACGACGGCGACGATGACGATCGCTTCTGCTGCTGCTGCTGCTGCCGCCAGGCCACTGCCACCGCTACTGTTACCCAGTACTCCAAGCGCATGCGTGACCACTACCGCCTGAGACCAGCTTGTTGTCTGTCGGAGCGTCGGAGGCTCGAGACAGAGGCGGGCAGACAGCAAGAACTCAGAGACCAAGCACACCGATCTCCACGACCAATGCACTAACCCCCCGCTTGTGCGTAGAGTGACTGCTGGGCAGCCCATGCCGCCATGAGCTTGGTTCGAGATCCCGTCGTCGCTGAAGCCTTTTTCGCGCAGCTTCCTGCCACAGACCTCAGCCCTGCGGAGGCATCGCTGCTACGAGCACTCTTGGCTCTTGGGGACGCCGCAATTGCTCTGGGCTTGCCTGCAGGCGTGAGCCTCCAAGAATGGGCAGAGAGGCGTGTGCCAGGGCATTGTGTGGGTCAGGCGAATGCAACGGGCCTGGTCTTCATCCCTACGGCTGCCAAGGCCACTCCTCCCATGAGCTTGGTGAGAGAGGGTGGCAACAGCCGTCGGGATTTGGGACCCTCTGGCGCTGTGGAGGCAGTGAAAGCCACGGTGGTCCGATCCATCGTGGCTGGGGTCAAATCCATCGGAGCCACCATGCTGGGGCCGCTGGGGGCCATGCTTCGGCTGAAGAAGGCCGAGGAGCCAGATAGGATGGAGGCCGTCGAGAACACCTTCTACTACGACACCGTGCAGAAGCGATGGCGGCAACATGGTGTCGAGGACGTCGATGTCTCCCAGATAGATCCCAGGACTGGCCGGCCAAAGGCGCCCGACTTCTCGGCGCATCTTCCGCCGCCACCCATGAACGGTCCCACGAGTGGCTCCTTGAACAGAGCCGGCCTTCAGGCAGTCGGCTCCCTCTATGTCGATCCCTTGGCCAAAGGCACTACGGCCTGGAGCGATGCCACCCCGACGGCACCCACGACGCCCTCCGCGGCGATGGCCGCAGCCCCGGCAGCTTGTGCGGACATGCTGCAGTACCGGTCGCCGCTGGACGAGGACTGGCAGAGCAGCGGGCAAGTCGCCGGCAACGTTCCCTTTCCGACGCCTTGTGCGGCTTTTGAAGATGGCTCCTACCCGTTGAACCAAGATCTGCAAGATAGCCGACTTCTCGATCCGCCCAAAGGCCAGCGGTGCAATAGCTTTCTCCAGAATGTGTAGGAGAATCATGGTGTCTTTCTTCTGCACGTTCGGTCTCTTTGCATCTCAAACCGTAGGCCATGGTTGCTTGTCACGAGGTGCCGATAGTCGTCTTCTGGCAGTTTCGTTGAATTCTGACTCCGGAGTTGCGAGCCGTGAGGGTTTGAGGAGCATGAGCGCAGTCTCTGAAACCGCAACTCTTACCGGGCATGTCCGCGACCCATCCAGGACCAATGACGATGTGTGATGGGCCAGGCAATGGCTCTCTCCTTCCAGGCCTCCTTAAAGTGGATCGCAAGAAGTAACGCCGTTGAGCGACATCTGCTGCTGTTGAAGGTTTGGGATTCGGGTGCTTTGAGTCTTCTATACGCGTATATCGCCTATGACCAGTAGAAGTTGGACTGTCATAGCAAGAAGCCAGCTCTTTTCGTTGACAGTTTGAAGCCTTTGTTCCTGTCTTGACGCAGGAGGAGCTAGTAGATGAGTTGCCGAAGACCCGGACATGAGCATTGGAGAAGCAATTGTGTCTTGGGTGTGAAGGTTCCTTGCACAACGTTGCTCTGGCATGGGTCCTGCTGAAGTCAGTCCCATGTCCGGAGTGCAAGAGCCAGTGCACTGGCATTGTTTGAATGATTTGCCGTGACCTGCCTGGCATGTACAGAATGCTGCTTTGCCCGTTGCTCTGCTTAGCATGCTTCGCAGAGGTACGTGCAGGGTCCTGAGAGTCAACGACGATGCGTGTAATGCTGCGGTGGAAAAAGACTCTACAGCTGATTTTGCCGATAAATTGAACAGTTTCCCAGCGCACTAGCTCTCGCGCGTCTCCCAAATTAACCAAGTTAGGATCCAGTGGTCGTGGACCGGACAGTCTGAACTGAATCGAAGACCCGACAAATAGTTGGAAGTTGCAAGGCTTAAATCACGATGTAGCACATCCAATGACAATGAAGTACAGCTCCATCCATGTTTGGAGCCGCCAGCAGGCAGAGTAGCTGGCACCCCGGCTGCGAAATTAAGACGCCGTAAGACACCTTCACCACCCGCTCAAATGGAGGTCTCATGTTCACATTCATGCAACATCGTCACGAAGATTCGGCTTGCACCTCTGTTGGTATTGTATGCATATCCAGGGCGCGAAAATTAGGCACTGTGTATGTCTGGACTTATCTATAACTGATAACCAACACCTGTGGACATAATCTAGGGCTGTTGCGAGGAAGCCCATGGAGCCCTTCATGAGCAATCACCCGTAGATGCACATATGCACGTATAGACACAGAAATACGCATAGTTCACAAACATACATATGTGCTGCATACATGCGCCGCAGGGCGAGCACCGCTTTTGCCAGGCTTGGCATCATCCCTGTCCCCGGCTACGAAGGCCACAAAAACCACGGCATCCACCTCACCACGGGGGAGGTCGGCGTTTGAGCCAGTTTGCTTTGGGGACTCTCTGTCCAAGACGCTTTTGCTTCGTTTGCTCTCACATGCTGCAACTGTTTCTATAGTTGTTATTGATATTCTCACTTCTATCATCCATGTTTGTTATTGCTGCTATTTCTTTCTAAATATTTCTCTTGCAGTTTATAGTTACTAATCTGGTTGTCACGACTGGCGTTTCCATAATAATGATTTATGGAATTGCCAGGTGGGCTGCTTCATGAGCCACTTCACGATTTGGCATCACATGGTCAAGCTCGACTCTCGAAGTTCATAGCAAAGTTGTGCATAGCTCCGAGCGCGAGACACCGGGTTAGGCTTGTATGGATGAGGCACAACATTCCAGCCGCCCTCATCTTGGAAGATGACTTCGATCTACAGCCCGACTTTGCGTTCTTGCCTGAGCATCAGACAGCTTGGCACATCGCCTTTGTGGCCGTGGCGCTGAACTGGGAGCTTCTGCTCACTAGATGCTCCCAAGCTCAGCATCCACATGCAAGATCCACAAACTACAATCCTGCAAGCCCTTGCTGAAGCAAACCACGATGCAGTCCCAAGTGCTTTCTGCCCTCAGCGGAAATCTCTGGAAGCTGCCTGGATTCTTCTTTGCTCGACAATGCGTCTTAGAAGGTGATGAGGAGAGAGTCGTGCTGGATGTTACCGCAAGGCTAAAGCTCGGGGAGTACCTTGAGGAGGCTGGCCTTTTTCCTTGATGACAAACCCAACACCAAAGCCGCAAAGCTTGAAGCAACTGGATTGTAGTAGTAGTAGTAGTTGTAGTAGTGGTGGTAGTAGTAGTAGTAGTAGTGTGATGGTTGTGGCAGTGGCAGTGGCTGTGGCAGGGTGGTAGTGGTAGTGACTGGTAGTGGTCGTGGTCTGGTAGTAGTGGTAGCAGTAGGAGGAGGAGGAGCTCTGTAAGTGCTACTGCTGCTGCTGCTGCTGCCTCTCCTCCTCCTCCTCCTCCTGATTGTCGCTTCCTCTTATCCCCCAGTGCATTTCTGGTAGTTGAGCACGTTGTGGCAGATCTACTCGTGCAGCCGGCTGCTCGTGCTGTCAACATGAGTAGTTCTACAAGCAGCAGAACCGGTGGCAGTCGTCGTCGCCGCAGTGGCCACATAGAGGGGCAGATTAGATGGCAGCATGGGCAGTTGTCGCTGACAGGCGCGCGGCTACGACTGGAACCTCCTGTACGTTGGGCTCGCGGCTCATCTGTGGGACTTTACAACACTCGCAGTCTAAAGCGGTGGTAGCAAATGCTGTGAATCTTAAGAATACACTGAACCACTGACGGTCATTCTGGCATGTTTCCATCTGGCCGACTGAGAAGTCTACAGCTTTGCTCCAAAGAATTGGCTATAGGGGTGGTCAGCCCAAGAAGTTTGTGCCGGCTTTGTTGCTTTGCAGCGTTGGATGGGCATGGTAAGGGGTTCTCAAAGCTGACATCAGCGAACAGAAGAGAGCCCACAAAATAATGCAACTGCCAATGCCGGAAAGCAAAGTCAGATCAGGCAATGCTAGCCACAAAGTACTGGGACATACATGTGGGATTCTCGACACTGCATGCAAGAATGCTTCATTCCTTCATGTTGTTCTTGACATTGTCGTGTCTTGACCAACACACCACCGGATTACAGAAACAAGGGCACCCAGAAGAAAGCTCACTCACAAACCAGGAAACAACAGAGAACCCTCGCACGATTTGCGTTTTGTTCTTTTCAATTTCATAACTTATGGGTTGATTCAAGTCCGCCCTGGTCGCTACATGGGCTCTACTTGCTGTAACGAGGTTCCAGACGTTAAGCTACCACGGGTTAGATACACTCGACTCAAGATTGCAATCAGCATCCTCAATATCTGTGCCGGCCTTGTCATTGGCAAAGAAACGACTTCCGTTTTCTGACCGTTTCAGTAGTTGGCGCTATGAGGCACGGGAGACTTAGTGACTTAGTACGTATGTTAGTACAATTACAGGTACCGGGAGTTAGGTTATGCTAGTTGAAACCCTCATTCTGAATACATGCCTAATCCTTGAAGTAGAGGAGAATTTGCCGTTGAGGCGCAGCCCCACCGAACCGGATTGGACACGGCTGTCGCAGCACATCGTGGAGCCAGGCTACACGCTATGGACGGTGCGCCCGGGACTGGGGTTGGTGTCTGGGATTTGGGTTTACGTTGAGGACCCAGGATGTGTTCAGTAGGACTCGGTACTAGTGTTGGCTTTGACCTGGTTTCGGGCTTGTGAGCTATCAGATAGCAGGGAAAATAATTCGGATAGCTCCAAACCTGGGGACCCTAATCTAGAATCCCCGAGAAATAGCGTCCGTGCTTGTGAAGAGACGCAAGAAACCATGGCGTCCTGAGCGCCATCCCACGCGACCCACGCTCGAACCACTCCGGCCCACATCGTTCGCGAGAGAGAGGCACAGAGAGACAGTGTAGGGCAATGGCATGACGAATTCAAAAGACCCTGGTGCCGGAGAGTCGTTGTTTCGCGATCCTGTTCTTCAAGCTGCACCACTTATGTCTGTGAGCCAAGTGGCGCAATCAATAGTTACCATGGCATTTACAAGAACACTACTGATGCTTGCAATTACCGTGCAGCGAACCTGCCTCTGTCTCTCTCTCTCTCCCTCTCCCTCTCCCTCTCCCTCTCTCTCTCTCTCTCTCTCTCTCTCTCTCTCTCCCCGTTCGTTGTGAAGGTGGGCTACATCATGCGCCTGGATGGCGCCAAAGCACTGCTAGATGCCCGTGTGGAGGTGTGGATGTAGGGTTGGGAGCATGTCCCAGAGAGCTCCCTTGGAGCTCTTGCTAATGGAAAATCATCCTTCACAATCCAAATCTAGGTCAGAATCCTTGGAATCTCAGCAGTGGCTGCTGCGACTGTTGTGGAAGCCTGATCAGGTACCCACATCTTTTCCTGATAGAATTGTAATTACAAGATGCTCCAAGTCCCTGTTCTGACCGTTACAGCCACTTCTACTACGCTGTCAGCGCGCTTTCGCGCCTCTGGATGATTACTTCTCCGTGGCCGCCGGCCGCGGGTTCGATTGCTTCTACAATGACAAGGCTGGCTGGGCCACTGTGGCGGCCTTTGCTTCAACTGGGGCTTCACAACCTGACGATGATGATAGTGATGGTGGTGGTGATGATGATAATGATGGTGATGCTGATGATGGTGATGATGATGGTGGTGATGATGATGATGATCAGGGTTTCGGTGTTGTGATGGCATTCTCGTTGGCATATCATCAATTTCGTGTCTGTCCACATACCAGTGCAGCAGTCTCGATTGCTACATCTAGCTCAAGGTCCTGCTTTGTGCGATGTTGGTGCCGCTGCGGGATGGCAGGTTTTGGAGTGGAAGCCCTACATTCCGGTGCTTCTGCGACCAATGGCTTTGACACCTCCCTTGGTAATGCCGTGCGCAGGAGGGTGAGGTCGCTCTCTCATGCGAAAGAGAGGGCTTTTCTTCGTCGCGGCTGACAGGTACGTCGGTTCCATGTTCCTCAGTGACACGGCGAAGGCAAGGGGGGGTCCGACGGCAGCTGGTTGCCTAAACCCCTGGCATGTCCCAGTAGTAATCTCGGACGCTGTGAGCCATGCCTGCCTTGCGAGTGTGTGAGTCGAAACCCCGAACTTTCACCAGAGGCATCCTGTGTTAAGCGCCACTGAAGCCCAACATGTCAGCCAAGCGAATGGCTCCAGAGGTCCGTGCCGCAACGCGGTATGTGGAGGATCTCCCGGTGTCCGTTCCTGATGAGTAGGAGACAAGAGGGACAGTTTCCTCGGTTTCCACCAGTACCCAGAGAACCCTATACCCCTTAATTAAGGAATATACCAGTAATATACCTTAAATCATAATATTAAGGCCCCCATAATTTAAGGCATATTCCTTAATTAAAGGGTATTGGGTTCTCTGGGTAGTTTTGGATGTTTGGTGAAAAGCATTAGGCTTTGGGGTTCACGGGGCGCTGTCCGTGGCCAAACACGGCTGCACTGCTTCACAGATCTCTTGTGCACCGGCGGCTAACTGCGGTCTAAGCGTTGCACAATTGGAGAGCTTCGTAGCTTAGGAAGAGCGTTGCTCAAACTCAATTGTTAGATGTGTTTGGCATGTCGTGCTATTAGAGCCGCCGGAGCACCCGAGAATCTTTGTGCATTGCTTGAGCTGTGACAGCGCAGGGAACAAGAACGCAGCTCGCACTTTCGCATGCTTCCACCCATGAGCAGTGCAGGACGGTAGATAGGTGGCATAGGGCCATAAAGGCCTCAACACTTTGTTTTGGGGTTCCTTGTTATAGTCATAGAATAATCGCCCCAACAATCCTGCTCTAATTGCATTAACTTTTCGAAGGCCCTGACATTACGTGTTGCCGATGGTTGCCAACACTAGCACTCCTCGGAGAGTCGGCGGCTCCTAGAGTTCAGGATCTGCTCCTAAAGCCAATTCGAGGTTTTCCCAGGGCCCCGCGAATACCCTAAACTTCTAAACCCTATAAACCCCAAACCATCCTAAACCCTGTTGTGAGAGCCTAAACCATCCTAAACCCTAAACCGTGGCTGGAGGCGCTGTTGGAGAGTCTGCTTCGAAACCAGGGGCAGTGTGAGCCAGGCTCAGCTGGAGGAGCGAGGGAAGAAGCTCGAGGAGATCGCAGGCACGGGCCACAGATCCGTACGAGTAATGTCGTTGAGATGTTAGGATTTGAAGCTTCGATCCTCGCAGAAGAGGGAAGATTCGCTGAATCGCTAGAGGGACGAAGCTTGGACTTATCGTCAACTCTGCATTGAAGAGTGCAACAACGACTACGGCTCAAGTATTTTGGAGGCATCGTCACACCCAAGTGCACCTGAACTTGGTGCTGCGGCTTCAGTGCCGATTGGCAGGGGAAGGGACCTTGGGGTGTTATGGCGCGGCAGGCAGCAGCGGGGCAGACTGTTGTGCAGGACCTGGAAGAACAGGAAGCACTTCTGCCGGCAGAGACCTTGCGCGCAAGCAACTCCTGTCAGCTGCTGTTGATAGGAACCCTGCTGGTGGCTGCGGGGCTGGTGAGCATCTTTTTGGTGGTCTTCAGCGCCTTTGTGGACACTTGGCTGTGGCCGGTGCTGGGTTTGCTGCTATTGATGGGCCATGGTCTACTGCTTAAGGCCACCGCGGACAAGGAAGGCCCTTCCAGGGTTTCGTCTGTGGCCTTTGCGTGCGAGACCTTGGCCTACTTGGCTTTGGTGGCCACGTATTTCTTCCGCTCCTTCATGGTTCCCCGCTGGTGGTGGGTGGCAAACGCCTTTCTCTTGTGTCTTCCAGCAGGCGCTCTTGCAGCTCTGGCTTGCCTCTACCTTTGCGGCAGCAGCTCGAAGGCGGAAAAGGCCTCAACACCAGGCTATTTCTTGCTTGCTTTGGCAGACCTTCTTGTGGCTCTTCTGCTCATCTTAGCGGGCAGTGCAGCGGTCCAAGAATGGATACGATCGCTGATTCTCCCCGTGCTGCAAGGTATGATCGCCCAGCTCGCGACTTCGACACGCAGCTTCGACGGACCCTATCCGAGTTTCCCGACGTGTGACCTCACTACTTCGAGCTGCAGTCTGGGGGACTTTGAGCAAAACCAATGGACCGTGGTCCGTGTCGGAGGATCCACGAGCTGCCTTGTTGGGGATTTCCAGTTCCTGGGCTCTGGAGTGCCATGCTTTTAATACATTTTTGGGGGCCCTGGTCCTTCAAGTTATGGAGTAAAAGCTTATACTCTCTTCTCGCTGGTTGCTTCAAAGCCAAGGTTCCTGGTTTACAGAGGAGATCCCGGCAAAGTCCTTTTGCATCTCCATGGCGGAGGGGCTTGTTGGAACTGGGTGACATTTGTCGTCGAAGCATGCACTCGGGATTGGACGAGCACGATGGAGTACGATGGTATTTTCGACCCTTCCAACCGATTGAACCCGTTCTATGGGTATACTATGATAAATGTTCCGTACTGCTCCGGTGATATCTTCGGGGGGGCCAAAGAGAACTTCTGGATCCTAGCCAACCAAACCGGCAGTGCTTGGAAGAAGCAGTCCGGCTACGCGAATCTGGATGCAGTCATGACTTGGACTGAGGCGCAGTTCCAGAACGACGGTCTACACCAGCTCAAGAGCTTTGTGTTGTCGGGGGAATCTGCTGGGTCCCTGGGGCTGCAGGTTTGGGGCTCTACCATTCTGAACCGCCTCAAGGGCAGGTATGACTCCAAGGACACCTACTTGATCTTGGACTCCTTTGTCGGGGCCATGGTTGATAACAGGGACCTGCTCCAACGGCAGGTGATGGACTTCTGGAATTTCTGCGATTCCGGCGTGGTGCCGGCGAACCTGCAGTCGAAGTGCCACCCGGACACTCTCTTCTTAAGGGACTTCGTGAACGATACCCTGTCCGCATTCCCCGACGTTCGCTATCTTCCGGTGGACAGCAAGTTTGATGAAGTTCAGATTGCTTTTGCGGACATGCTCATGGCTTTGGACAGCCTCTGGATCCTGGTCACGCAGGGGTTGGACAATGTGCCATTGTTTAACGACACAGCTTTCTATAATGAGATTACGGAGATGCTTGCCAGGTTCGTCTCTTTTCCTCAGTTTGCGGTGTACTTGGTAAATTCGAGCCAGCACACCTACACCGGCTATCCCCTACGTGACATCCTACGGGTGACGCCCGCCGGCGCCCAGAACGACTGCAGCGACCCGGACGTCGGGGAGCGCCTGCTTCCCTGGCTGGCGCCGAGCCCTGAGCGCCCTCCTTTTCAGTGCTATGATCTGTCTCGAAATTCACCGATGTGGACGGGGACGTACTGCTCCTATTCCTTTCCGTGGGTGGTAGGGAAGTGCGGTAAGCTTTCAGCAGACATAGCGGAGATATCGGAGAAAGTGGGCAAATCTGAGGAAGTCGACAAGCTCGAAAAAGTGGACAAGCCAGAGGAAGTGGACAAAGCCGAAAACATGGACAAATCGAAGGAAGACAAGGCCGAGAAGTGAATCGGAGGAGTTCGACAATCTGAGACGCCATGGTATGCCAGACGTGTAAAGTGTACAGAAGAAATGGTGTGCCAGATGAGTACAGAAGGCGCGGTCTTTCCTGGACATGTAGTTCGAACTGCAGCCTTACCTGGATTTCTGCTCCTATGCCTTTTGCGAGCTTACAACCTGCTGCCGGCTCTTCTTCTAATCCGGCAGATGTTTCAACAGCCACCAGGGTTCTATGCCCGTTTCAAGCCGTTTCTCAAGTCAGGGACCTCGAGGGTCGTATAAAGTCCTCGGAGACCTCCGCAAACTTCGAGGCTTCAGCGACTCAAAAAACGAGTGCCCGAAAGTCCTCCAGTTTTGTTGCGGAGTGACAAGCGCCGATGAACCAATAAAACGTAACTCCCTAAATCCCTATAAAAATTAGGCCCGACGACTGAGGCGATTCGGAAAAGATTCGTCAAGAAGCGGCTCTTCTGAAAACCCAGCTCCAGGCAGGCTCGGAGGGCCTCTCCTGCATTTTTTTTACACTCGAAGCTGCTACAGCGTAATGTAGTACAGTATCGTGGTTATTTTGTTACCCTTGCATGGTTTATACTCGTATAATTACGTTGCTGTTGCTGTTGAAGTTGCTGTTGCTGTTGCTGTTGCTGCTGCTGCTGGCTGCTGTTGCTGTTGAAGTTGCTGTTGCTGTTGCTGTTGCTGTTGCTGCTGCTGCTGCTGTTGTTGTTGTTGTTGGTTGTTGGTTGTTGGTTGTTGGTTGTTGGTTGCTGGTTGTTGGTTGTTGGCTGTTGGCTGTTGGCTGTTGGGCTGTTGGCTGTTGGCTGTTGGCTGTTGGCTGTTGGCTGTTGGTTGTGGTTGTTGTTGTCGTCGTCGTCGTCGTTGCTGTCGTCGTTGTTGTTGCTGCTTTTGCTGTTGCTGTTGGTGTTGTTGTCGTTGTTGTTGTTGGTGCTGGTGCTGCTGCTGCTGCTGCTGCTGCTGCCGCTGTTGCTGTTGCTGTTGCTGTTGCTGTTGCTGTTGCTGTTGCTGTTGCTGTTGCTGCTGTTGTTGTTGTTGTCGTTGTAGCCGCCACGGTTCAGACGGC